>CM076572.1:1159336771-1159530460 GCA_034641835.2 Pinus albicaulis | reverse complement strand
TCTCCATTATGTGTGATAATACAAGTGCCATCAGTATCTCAAAGAATCCTGTTATGCATTCGAAAACCAAGCACATTCCCATCAAATATCATTTCCTACGTGAACAAGTGCTTGAGCAAAAAGTGAAGTTGGATTATGTTAATTCCAAAGAACAAGTCAGCCGAGGAGCCCACTAAAACTCGCCTAGGGAAATGTCTTCTGAGGACGAAGATGTCAGAGCCGGGAGGTTTTCCGCTACCAAAAAGAACAATCAAGAGCAAAGTTTAGAAGGTGACTTTAAGACAAGGGTTTCCTCAAACATACCAAAGGTGATGTATCGCCAGTTCATGCACACGTAAACCGCTGCATGTCCGACACGATAAATTTTTGGTTGGTTCGCAATTTCTCGAAGCATGTTTGGTAGCAGGTTGTTTGGTATTTCGAGCATCAAGCAGTATCTCTCGTGGTGTTCCAAAATTTCATAATTGCTTTCACGTTTTTATGAATATGCCTTCGATGATCTGTTGGTGAAAGTGTTCAGGATGCACAAACTAAGGGGGAGCCTTAGTCATATGACAAGGATGCTTGGATGCACAAATTCAGGGGGAGCATTAGCGTTGCTGAGTATAATGCATTATGTTGATCTCTTGAGGTCTTCTTGGTATTGGTCATGAAAAACTCGTTGTATTTTTGATGAAACAGCATGTTGAGACCCATGATGTAAAACTGTATTATCTGCCTATGTATGAACTTGTCAAATTTGTAAACCCACTTGGTTGGGTAGCTGAGTCAATTTTTGTAAACCCACTTGGTTGGGTAGCTGAATTGAAATGTGTAAACCCACTTGGTTGGGTACTTGAGTCTCATATGTAAATCCACTTGGTTGGATATTTGATGTAAGTATGAGTCTTTGGTAATAGGAAGAGTCATGTACTTTATTGAAAAATATGTTTGAAGTTTCAGCATGAACTCAGGGGGAGCTTGGTCACTTCAGTATACATCAGGTCTGCAGAACGTTTCTTCCACATGAGGAGAAAAGGGGGAGAATGTTGGTTTTTTTTTTGATCCGCCCTTTGCCCTTGATGTCAAAGGGGGAGAGTGACATGGTGTTTGAATAAAGAGAAGATAATGATGTGACATATTTGGGAGAGTGACATAGTATCTATCTGCTGTGGTAACCAAACACCATTGTGGTTGCCATCAAGCCCAAAGGGGGAGATTGTTGGAAATATGATGCAGAGTGTTGTCCTTGATGGCAACCCACTAAATGAAGATGAAGACATGCGACTGTTGACATGTGTTATCCTTGATGGCATTCCACCTGATGAAGTTATGCTTAACTTGATGGTCTTAGTAAATGATGTAAATCTGATGTGATATAATGTTTGATGCTGAGTGTTGTCTTTGAAAGGCAACCCATCTGATAAAGATGATGACAACTTACTTGATGAAGTTGTGCTTGAGAGAATATGTTCCCGATGAAGAAAATATGATGTTTCTACAGTGTGTACAGAAGGCAATGAAGAAAGGAATTCAGAATGTGCTCAAAATATGATGAAAAGAGTATGTATCTTTGTATACGTGGATTGGCCTAAGGGAAGTCGCGTATGCACGCGGAAAATAACGTGCCAAGTCGCGTATGGGCAAAAGCGCTCAAAAAGTGCAAAACCAAGGGTAACCACCATGGTATTAACCCATTGTATTGGGTAATGATCCGCCTAATTGACCCCGTCCAGGTAGTTTTGGGCTTATGGTATTGTTTTGGTCCATGGTATTGAAAAAGGGGGCTCATGGTATTGAAAAGGGTAAACCTATATAAGGAGAAGAAATTCATTGTGCAAATCATATGTGTGGGTGCAAGATGTCTGAGCTTGAATGAATACTTCTCTCTGAAGTAGATCTGAATGGAAAGGGTTACACTTGAAGATAAATCTGAATGTTGATGCACCAATAATGAAGAAAGGGATCTAGATCTAAATTGCACTTGTATTTGCTAGATCTGATTATGGAAGGCTTAGATCTGTGATGAAGCGAACATCTAGGCGAACTTCTGTCTGAAGTAAAAGGGTAAATCTGAACTGAAGATCTGATCTGATGAAGTCTGCAGCTCTGGAATGATTGAAGATCTATACGCTACTTCGCCGCGGAGGAAGCGTTGCCAGATATACGTTGTACTGGCAAAAGCGCGTATGCGCAATAAAATATACACCGAGGTAGCTACGTCGGCTCAGGAGACCCGAGCGCGTATATACGCGACATCGCAGAAGGGAAGTGTATGTACCAGGGCTTGTCAAGCAAGGTATGAAATATCCGATCCGTTCGGCCGTGTTTCTGCTATCTGATCTGTGTTGATATGTATCTGTTGGTGACGTATGTTTGTGCTTAAAAGTATGGAAAGGGTCCAGTATGAAAATATGATGAAATGTGGCCTGCAAGTGGTGTTCTATTGAAGTTGTTTGATCCAGTGTGAAAATTGATGAAACGTGGTCCAAGGTGGTGCTGAGGGTTGTAGCCTTCAGTCAGGGGGTTGTAGCTCCCTTCCAGGTGAGGCTGGTAAACGAGATTGGGCCGAGAGGCCTGGTGAGGCCGGTAAAACGAGGACAGGGTCGTAGCCTTCCGTGAGGGGTGCAAACGAGTCAGCCCTAGGCTCCCTCTCCAGGAGAGGTCATAAACGAGCGCAGGGTGCCCTCGCGTGCCGGGCCGGGTTCCGCGCCAAAGACATATGTTGTAAGATGTTTTCTCTATAATAAAATATTGAAGGCTGAGCAACTGCAGCGGTGGTTTTCTCCCGACTTGGGTTTCCACCTAAAATCCTGGTGTTCATGTGTGATGCTTTGTGTGATGATTTATTCTGTTCTTACTGCACATGTTTACTGCTTATTGAATATCTGATGAATGAATGAAGGAATGATTTAAGTGAAGAATTAATGACATAAATAGATATCTGTGTATACGCGAGTTTCGTAAAGGGTATCCGCGTATATATGCAAGTCTGGTTCAGGAAAGTAGCGTATGCATTTTAAGGAATGAAAAGTAAAAGGTTTTGAATATGCAGTAAATACCGATTCACCCCCCCTCTCGGGGCAAGATTTTTCCCAACAATTGGTATCGTAGGAGGCTCGTGTTATCGCTTGAAGGAGATCCGTCGCAATGGGAAGTATACATACAAAAGCTTTGCTGAATTTTGGTGCAAAAGTATGGGCTCTCATGAAAGAATGTGAAGAAGAAAAGGGTACCCTTGTGGATTCTCTAGAAGACAATAATCTTCTTGAAGAACCTCAAGATACAAAACAAGAAAAAGGCTGAATCTGATGCCTTGGCAATCTTTTGTCCCAAATGTAGAAAGAAACATGCCTTGAGAGAGTGTCCTTTGGATGTAAAAGTTGTAGAAACCTGTGTCATTTTTTCTGAGAAACATGAGACCAAGAATTGTCCTTCTCTTCCTGGTCTCAAAGTTGTCTTTCAGGAGGAAACTCCTACAGATTCCACAGAGTCCCTCAATTTTGTATCTAGAAGACCTTGGCAAGGACCTCAAACACAAGGATTCCATGATCAAATGTATAATCAACCTCCACCTTGGAATTCTTGGCAGAAACCTTGGCCCCAATTTCAAAATCAATCTCAGTCTTGGGCACAAGGAACACAAAGTCCCTATGGAAGATACTCTCCATACTATCAGTATCCACCATCCTATCCACCATATCCACATTTTTATCCTCAAAATCCTCAACAATATTTTCCTCAAAATCTTCAACAAAATCCTCAACAACATCATCCGAACCAACCACATCAAAATCAGCCACTTCCATTACCATTCCCTCAAAAATCAAATCAATTGCCGGCTCAACCCATACCAAACCCCAATAATAAGAACCCTCAGAATACATACATGATAGAAGGCCAACAGTTTCCAACTTATTTAATTACTCCTCTAGACCTTAGTGATGTTCAACTTAGGTCTGGAAGGATACTTGAAAAGAGGAAACTTTCTGTGATCATACAAGAACAAGATAATTCTGAGGAAGACTCCCTACGGGTGAATAAAAGTCTTGAGGAAGACACATCCTTTCAAGACCCACACATTGAAAAACTAAAACAAAAAGATCCAATAAATCCAACTCCTGTATTAGAGCAACCATCCACATCTACTTCTATACCTCCCTTTCCAGAAAGATTACAAATTGATAGAGGTGTAGAAAAAAAAATCATGGTGCCTAATTATGATTTCTTAGATGAGCTGAGAAATGTTTGCATTAAAATTCCACTATTACAAGCCATCAAAGAAATCCCAATTTTAGCCAAAACAATAAAGGAGTTGAGTATGAAGACAACAAGAAAAAGAATAAGAGAAACAAAGAAAATTCAACTGGTAGGACAAATAGCAGACATTATGATGGGCAATATTGTTATTCCAAAGTATCTTGACCCAGGAAATCCAGTTGTCAAAATTCACATCAATGGAATTGAAATTCAAAATACACTCATTGATTTAGGAACAGCAATAAATATCATGAGTAGACAAATCATGGACAAACTGAAACTTCCTAATCTTCTCTTTACACCCACACTATTACAATTAGCAGATAGATCTGTGATCAAACCAGATGGGGTAATAGAAGACATTCTAGTGTCCCTAGATTCTTGGGAATACCCTGTGGATTTCATGATCCTAACTCCTAAGAATAATCTAGGAGGCCATCCTGTTATATTAGGAAGACCTTGGTTGGCTACAGCTGATGCTTTTATTAGTTGTAGGTCTGGTGATATGTATATCTCTGATGGTAGTTCAACTAATAAATTCACTTTATATCCTCCAGCTAGGACAATTACAGATCTAGATGACACTCAATGGATAGAGGATGAAGAAGATTTACAACCACTCTTCACAATTTCAGAAATTAGTGAAGACAATCAAATTCTGAATACTCTAGAAAACTTTGAATCCTCTCTAGAACACAAACATGAATCATTTCAAGAGGGATCCAATATTGAGTTTTTTTCATCTAGGCAGATGTCTCTTCATTCTATGGACAAATTTGGCAGCTCTACAAGTGAAATTTTTCCAGGCAAAACTTTGAACATAAACAAGAACCTAGAGAAATTTCAACAAGAAGAGTTAGTCAAAGTATTACAGAGACATTCTTCTGCTTATGCATGGGAATACACTGACATGAAAGGGATAAGCCCCAAGACTTGTACTCATCACATCTATATAGAGGCAAATTGCAAACCAATCAGACAGCCTCAAAGACGGATGAATCCAAATCTTAGAGAAATTGTTAAAGAAGAATTGCAAAAATTGTTAAATGTTAATTTTATCTATCCTATTTCAGATAGTCAGTGGGTTTCTCCTTTAGTAATTGTGCCAAAGAAAAATGGAAAATGGAGGGTGTGTGTTGACTACCGAGAACTAAATAAAGCTACTCTTAAAGACCATTTTCCCTTACCTTTCATAGATCAAGTATTAGATACATTAGCTGGCAAAAAGTACTTCTCATTCCTAGATGGGTTTAGTGGTTAAAATCAAATCCAAGTAGCACTTGAAGACCAAGACAAAACCACATTCACCTGTCCCTGGGGTACCTATGCTTACCGAGTATTACCATTTGGATTATGCAATGCACCTGCAACATTCCAAAGGGCAGTATTAGGAATTTTTTCGGATCTAATACATGACTGTGTAGAGGTGTACATGGATGATTTCATAGTTTATGGGAATACATTTGAAGAGGCTTTAGAAAACTTGGAAAAAGTCTTAAAAAGATGTCAAGAAGAAAACCTTTCACTTAGTCATGAAAAATGTTTTATGATGTTTACTGAAGGTATTGTTTTAGGGCACCACATTTCAGGGGATGGGATTAGAGTTGATGAGGCAAAAGTTGAAGTCAATTATAACCTATCCATTCCAAGTTGTCAAAGAGATGTTAGAAGTTTTCTAGGATTTACAGGATATTATCGGAGATTTATAGAAAACTTCACCAAAATAGCATCTCCACTCTTCAAATTACTCACCAAAGATTGTGAATTCAAATGGACTTCTGATTGCCAGTTAGCTTTTGAAACTCTGAAAACCAAAATTTCTGAAGCACCTATATTAAGGGGACCTAACTGGAAGTTACCTTTTCATATCTCCACAGATGCCTCCGATACAGCCCTAGGAGCAGTATTGGGGCAGAAAGACTTGATTCCCTATGCCATCTATTATACCAGTAAAAATTTGACTCCTGCAGAGTTAAACTATACTGTAACTGAAAAAGAGTTTTTAGCCGTTGTTCATGCCATAAACAAATTTAGACACTATATAACAGGCTATGAAACTTTTGTTCACACTGATCATTCTGCAATTAGATATTTAATGAACAAATCAATCACTAATGGCAGAGTTATAAGATGGTTATTTCTCTTACAAGAATTCAACATTACCATTCTAGATAGGCCTGGAAAACAAAACACAGTAGCTGATTTCCTATCTAGACTCCAAAATATCAAAGATGACACTCCAGTTGAAGATCAATTTCCTGATGAATATCTTTTTGCAATCTCTACTCAAACTCCATGGTTTGCTGATATTGCTAATTATTTAGTTTCAGGAAAATTTCCTTCAATTATGAATGCAAGGGATAAAAGAAAAATCATTAATGATAGTGAAAATTATTCATGGGTTGCTAATGAGTTGTACAAGACAGGTCCAGATTTGATCATTAGAAGGTGTGTTCGTGAAGATGAGATGCCTGAGATTCTCAAGGCATGTCATGACGAACCTTGTGGCAGACACTTTGCAGATAAGAGGACAGCCTATAAGATCCTTAATTTAGGATAATATTGGCCATCCTTGTTTAAAGATGCTAAAGAGTATGTCAAAAGGTGTGACAGTTGCCAAAGGGTAGGGAAACCTTCTCCTTCAGGTGAGATGCCATTACAACCTCAGGTACATATTGAACCTCTTGAAAAATGGGCTTTGGATTTTGTAGGACCTATTAGTCCTCCATCAAGACAAAAGAAATATATATTAGTTTGCACTGATTATGTTACTAAATGGGTAGAAGTTAAACCATTACTTGTTGCTAATGAAGCATCTGTAGTTACTTTTCTTTTTGAGGATATTTTTACTCGTTTTGGTGTCCCAAGGGAAATTGTTACAGATCAAGGAGCTCAATTTACATCAAGGCTAGTGGAAAAAATGATGGAGAGGTACAAAATCAGGCATAGAAAATCTACTCCTTATCATCCACAAGAAAATGGTCAAGTGGAATCTACTAATAAGGTCATTGAAGGAATCCTAACAAAGACTGTTCATTTACATAGAAGAGATTGGGTAGATAGGCTTCCTGAAGCCTTGTGGGCCTATAGAACTACATGGAGAAACAAACAGGCCATACTCCTTATGAACTTGTTTATGGAAAGCAAGTTTTGTTTCCCATAGAGTTCTAGATTCAAACTTTCAAAATGGCAGTTCAGCTAGGACTTGATTTAACAGAGGCACAAAAGCATAGACTGGAGCAAATTAATGAATTGGATGAGATCAGACAAGATGCAGTTCAGAAAACAAGTCTAGTCCAACAGAAAAGGGCTAGATGGCATGACAAGTACATCAAATAGAAGAAATTCAAAGAAGGTGACTGGGCTCTCTTGTTTGATTCAAAATTCAAGGATTTTCAAGGTAAATTTCAGACACATTGGCTTGGGCCATATGAAATTGTTGAAATTTTTGATAATGGGGCAGTAAAAATCAGAACTATAGATGAAGAAGAGGTCATTTTTCTTGTGAATGGTCATAGATTGAAGCTATATCACAAACCACTCTCAAGAGAATAATTTTTCAAGAAGTTCCAATAAAGCAGTGATGTGAAGTTAATGAAGAAGAATCTCTCTTCTTCATCAACTTGATTAAATTTTCTGAAGCATTTCTCTTTGAAAAAAAAAAGAAAAGAAAAAGAAAAAGAAGAAGGTATAAACATGAAAACCAATCATTGATTGGCATGTTTATACAGAAAAGATAGGGTGAAAATCAGAGTCTCTCTGACACTCTAACTTTTCCATTTTGTTTTTACAAGCAGCTATTACAAAATCATAAGTTCAGATCCATAGTGCTTATGATCCATCTCATTTCATTTCATTCCATTCACCTATCCATCCATACTCCATTTCATTCATTCATTCATATTCTACTTCATTCCATATTTCATTCATCTCATTCCATACTCCATCCATCTCATTTTCATGTCAAAATTTAAAGTTTGATGTCTTGCTGTAAATGAATAAAACATGTCATGGATTACAGGGCAGTTCTTATGTTCTTCCACTCCATTTCATAAACTGAATCCATTTCATTTCATCATCCACTTCATACATATCATAACACATCATCCATCTTCATTCATATCATATAACATTTCACCTATATTCCAAAAACACTCTATTCCATGATTAAAATACTCTACAGGTACATTCTGCAGCTCAACAGACATTCTGCAGCTGATCAGCCTTTCTGCAGCCAGACAGTCATTCCGTAGCTACAAATCCTGAAGGCACCAACTAGCAGACATTAGAATTGCAACAAAATGATCCAGAATATCCATGAATAAGAAACATCAAGAAGAATTATGAAGACTCTTCCAAAGGTGAACAAAGAAGACAAAGACCACAAAAATCAAATGAAAAGCAGAGGTAACAAGTTTAGATTATAATGGCATTTCATAAAGTTTAGCATAGTTTTAGTTATGAATTGTTCGAAAAGGTTGTTTTAATTATTTTTATTGATCATGACCAATAAACCCTCCACAAACTTTGGATTAAAATCTCTCATTTCAAATTCCATGCCCGACATCATTTAAGCGGTTCAAATGGCCGAAGTGTTTGAATTCTTCACGTAACCCAACCAAATCATTCAATGATGATTCTCTTTTCCGTTGTAAAAATCTCCGTCGTCTTTTCAATCATTAATTCGTTTCCTCCACCTCACTCCATTACTTCATTCCGTAACTACTTCCATCACTCCATTCTGTAGCCGACACTTCATTCCGCAAACAGAGATATTCTTATCACTGTGAGAAGAGAAAAAGGGTATATCAGTTTGAATATCAAAGCACTATCACTGTGGGCAGAGATTGAGCATTATCACTGTAAAAACAGAGGTATAGCAGTGAAGAATTTGAAGTCATTTGTCACCGGGAGACAGAGGTATAACAGTGAAGAATTTGAAGCCATTTGTTACCAAGAGACAGAGATATAACAGTGTGGGAATTTGAAGCTATTTGCCATCGAGAGATAGAGGTATAGCAGTGTGGGAATTTGAAGCCATTTTTCATTGTCAACCAGAGGCATATTAGCTCGAAGTTTGAAGCTATTTTCATTATCAACCAGAGGCATATCAGCTCGAAGTTTGAAGCTGTTGTCACTGTCAATCAGAGGTATGTCATTCCGAAGTTTGAAGCCATTGTCATTAAGAACTTGAAGCCATTTCAATTCGAAGGTGAAAGTTCTTATTTCTGTGGGTAGAAGAGTGTTAATCTGAACATTGAAGAAGCAATTATGGGTTTCATTGTAAGAACTAAACCAGTGGGTTCAAAATACCTAGAAGGCTACCCTCAATGTAAAGAAATGTTGCAACAGATAGGATGGCTACAATTTTTGGAGAAATTTAATGGCTTCCACAAAGAAGTCACTAAAACATTTGCAAGATCATTTCAAGGAACTGAAGTTGAAGTGGGAGATGTCAAATTTACTGTCACTGAAGTTTTCATTGCAGAAGCTACAGGGTTGCTTAGAAATGGAGAGAGATGGTTCAAAAATAGAGAATTCCACAATGAATCCTGGAAGAAAATTATAAAATCACCAGGTATGGATGTCACTGTATTTAAGAAAGGAATTCCAAGTTATGCATTGAAAAATAAATGGAGAAACATACTACTTATTCTACAAAAAATTATTACATGTGAGGGTAGATATGGCACATTTTATGTCTACCACATTAGACTGATAATGCATTTTCTGGGGGAAGACTTAAACCTACCTTATTTCTTACTTCAAAGTTTGAAAAAAATGGCTTCCTGTGTTCAAAGAAGGGTTCAATTTTTAGAGACAACTCTATATCATCATGGTTTGGTTAAAATTTTGATTGAACATCATTTAGCCAAAACAAATGATACATGGGACAATTTCTTGATAAGAAATCATTTTGAAGAGCCAAAAGAACCCTCACCTGAACCACAGCCTATAAGGAGAAGTAGAAAATGGAGAGCCTCAAAAGTTGAAATTGACAAAATAGTCCAAGAAAGTAGTGAGAAAATCATCTCAGAGAAGTTGACTCAAATCAAGAGACAACTTAAGAAAGAAAAGGTAATCAGGAAATCTGCCATGGAGAAAGGAGAGGGATCTTCTCAGCCAAGAAGAAGCCACAGAATAAAGGGGAAACTAAGGAAAATTAAAATCAAACAAACAGGGGTGATTAATATAGAAGATAAGGAAACATCCATTGAAGAAGATGTTGAAGAGGATTTTAATGAAGGAACCCCTGAAATTGACCCTGCTCAGCAAGAAGTTTATGATTATGTTGAAACTTTGGAAAGGAAAGCTTCAGAGAGCAGAGAGAGAACCCCTAGTCCTCCACTGTCTGAAATAGATGTACTAAGAAGGGATAGGTATGAGTTGGAAATAATTAATAGACACATCAAAAATGAGAATGAAATTCTCAAGGATCAAGTCAAGCTCAAAACTGATATGAACTCAACCTTATCCCTAGATATAGACAAAGTGGAAAAGACCAATGAAAAGTTGAAGAAGAGGAATAAAAAGCTAATCAAGGCACTTACCAACTTAAGGTTCAAACTGGTTATCAGAAAACCCAGAAGATCTTTAGCTTCCAGGAAAAGGAGAAGGAGAGGATTAGATGTTCTTGCAGAAGCCTCTGAGTTCATAGGATAATTTTCATGAGGAGATGCAAGGAGACAGCAGTGGGGGTATGTTGAGCCTCAAAATTGTGCTTTCTTTCATCCTACTTTACCTCATTTTCCTTTTTCCACTGCTATCCTAGACCCAATTGATCAATGAATTTAGTTAAAATTACTTTTAGAATGATTAACATGACTGACTTGCTAAAGTTTTGTGATTTTTTCCATTGTAATGCATTTTGACCGGAACTAGCTGCAGAATGCAGACATTCCGTAGCTAACCGGCAATTCTGCAGCTGTCTTCACGTTTGGGTATGTTCTAGGTGGCCTCTCAAGAAAAACCGCATATGGGCATATTCCACGTCATGTCTACATTGTTCGTTGCTCACCATGAAGGAAGAAACGAATTCTGGATATGGTTTTGGTACGTGGGAACACATGTAGGAAGGCAGACTTCTATTAGGACTGTCTCAGTCCAGATGTCCTTTTCCTTTTTACGTTGCCACTTCAAGAGTCCTAATGTGATTTCGATAAGGAAAGACAATGATCCTGGAATTTTTGCAAGTCTTGTTATGTACATTTGTTATATAAACACTTGGGAAACCGAGAGCTAGGCTAGATTTTGTTCTAGATTTTGCTTAGATTCTGTGCTACATTTCTGAAGACGCAGAGTGATCTGTTCAAGTTATTTCACTTTTAATGAAGCAGACAGTGTTGTTTTAAAAGCGTTGATTTGATTTGGAGTTAGATTCTGTCAGGTGGTAGAGGGCCCCTGCCTCTTGCACGGATTTATTTGCGTAATTTAGATAAGTATTCTAGCTGCCTTTACGTTTTTGAAGTTGAATTCGTAGTTGCTTTCATTAGCTACTATAGTTATACTCATTCTAAAAACTCTTCCAAAAGAAGAAGCTCTTCCAAAAGATTATAATGATGAATGGGAAATGGCTATAGTATTGTAGGATTTAATTGTAATCTCTTTTTATTCACCATCACAGTTATACTTATGCTAAGCACTCTTCCACAAGAAGAAACTCTTCCAAGAAATCTTTATACTGTCTTAAGCATGATTGTGATCTTGAACGTTTTAGTTGTGTGTTTTCACTAAGTACCATAGTTGTTCTTGCTCTTAAACGCTTGTCCAAAATATCATAATGATGAGTGAGAGATGGCTATGATATCTTAGTTTTTCATTGCTTTCAGTCTTTATGTTTGCATTTGCACTCAATTACACAGTCAGGATTGTTCTAAAAACTCTTCCAAAAGAAGGAACTCTTCCAAAATACCAATCATGATGGACAAACAGACTGTATAATTCCATAGAATAATGCATGATAGCTTAGTTAGGATGCTCCAGAGTTTAATTGCACTTAACTCATGCTCAGTTGTTCTGTTTTAAGTTTGATAATGACTTGTAGCTCAACACTATTTTAGATTAGTGACATTTTAAGTTCAGTTTTAGCTTAACTCATTACATTTTCACTCCATATTCAGTTGTCATTCACTGCATACTAGATTACTTCAGTTGTTAAACTTAACAAAACAACCTCCATTATTTACAAACCTCTCCTTGTTCTAAAATATATAATTACTTCATAACCACATGAACAGAAGACAATATCATTTTAAGGCCTGAAGTATTTCTGCAACTTACTTATCATCTCACAAACAAACATTTCCTCAAAAGACTATTTCAAAAATCCATAACCTTTGAGTGAAGTGTAGTGTCATTAAACTAAGTTGCATAATAGAGTTAGGAACTAGTCTTAGAGTAGAAGATCTTATGATGGTATCAATGTTTTACTCCAAACAAACTTCAACAAATCTCTAATCAAAGAAAAAATGTTGCATCATTATAAGTTAGTTGTTTAAACTGTTTAATTAGGAAGATTTGCATACTTAGTTGACTATGTCTCAAGCTCTCTCTCAAATGCCTTTGATGAAATAATTTGACAAGTTTATTTTGTGTTTTGAATCATTTGCTTAAAAGTCATTATCAAGCTTTGCTTTTGCTTAGTCATAGTTTAGATTTGATTCTGCTTCAGTGTTTACAATTTCATTTGTCATTTGTCATCAACCAATTAGGCTCCACTCTGTTTTTAATCACCATCTCCTTTCCATTAGCTTTCTAGTCATTTTTCTTGTGAACATAAAACCACCAAAAGACCAAAAGCAGCATAAATCATCACAAAAGACCAAAAACATCGTAAAAAAATACACACAACGCATTAAGAAACAAACACCTAGGTACATACAGTACACTTCACTTCAGCAGTTTACCAACCCTGGTTGACAATTAAATGAGCTCAATTTAGGAGACTAGATTGAGACCAAACAAGTACCCTTATCACTTCCAAGGGTTAAGATTATGCTAGTGAACCCCTTTATTCTCTACCTAGACTACTAAACTGTCAAGATTAAGCTATTTGACAGGATTCATTCACTAAGATACTGACATGAAATTGAAAGCATGGGAAATCAGGATTAGGCAATCTGAATTTCCATGAGTTATGGCATAAGAACAAGCTACACACAAATTTTATAAGGCTATAAAAAAAAATAGAAAAACAAGGGTTGTGATTTATCATTTGCTAAGCACTCCTATCTTTCTCTTTGGTTCAGTTTTAAGCATGTGGAACCAACATTCTTCATTCCTAATCTATTCTCTTTTGACAAGTCAAGTTTACATGATTTGACAAGTTTTTTTCTTTCACTAACCTATCAGCAAATAAGTTGAAAACATGTTCATCCATGATTAGGTTAGATGACTGAACAAGACTTCTTTTTCAAAAACAAGTAGTGGCATTTATACTTGCACACTTTTAGCGTCACTATTTTTTGGGTATGGGGCTGTACCTCTTCTTTTCATCTACCCTCTTTTTCAGTTTTTTTTTTATTTTATTTTACTTTTTCTCTCTTCTTGGTCAAAATAATCTTAAACTAAGGTAGAAAGATGCTCATAGTGCTAAGATTATTTGTTTTCCTATCTATCCTAATCTAACCTATACATGATATACATTTAGCTGGTGAACTCTCTGTTCCAATACATCCAATCAAGCAGATGATTCCATGAGGGATCTTGGCTTAGCTCATTGAGGGTGTTGACAAATTTAAAAGGCCACTCCCACCTCACTTGTGTTTGAACAGTAGTGCTTAAAATTTTTCTTACACTTTGCAGCAAATTTCTCTTGACATAACATGCTCTTCTTTTAGATGCCTCTAATAAATCAGCAAAGGGATCTTGAAACAATACCTCAATATGAGAGTTTGGAAAATAAGCTTGATCCAGGACTGCTTCTTCCTCCACTTGGCTAAGCTTGGGACTTTTTTGGGAAAGAAATTCCTTCTCTTCCTCATGATCATCTGCACTGTCAGACTCATCATATATTTCCATGTTGTCCTCTAGTAAACCTGGTTGAAAAGAGCCATAGTTTTTCTCTTTCTCTTGTGAAGGCTGGACATAGGGCTGAATGTGTTCTTTGTTGTTGAAATCAATACCCAAAGATTGCCGACTTCTGATTGCATTAAGGTTATCTTTGATGAACTGAAAGGAAGTACAACAAAGAGGTAAATACCCTTCCCTTTCTCCCAAACTTTTTTCACTTTCTTCTTCACTGTCATAGCTGAGTGGTATTTGTTGATCACTGTATTTGAGCTATTGAAAATGACTTTCTTTGTCCCACAAACTAATCACTGATTGTTCCATTGTGTTATATTGAGTCTAGAGAACATAATCATCATCATATTGATCATATTTTGGCAGCTTATTCATAGGAGTAATGTCATCCATTATGCACACTTGATCAGCAGATTGTTCCATCATATGAAAAGGAGAGTATTCATGGCCAGTATCTTCTATTTTAGCCATTTGAAATGACTCGAAGCACAAGTGTAGGGACTCAAGAGGTGTTGGCTCATCTTCCATTTCTGGTTTTGTAATCCAAACAGTCATACAAAGATGATTTGAGGTGAGAACTTTTAGATTTGAAAAAAGGTTTGTATTATCCATTTCCTTCCTTACTAATTCTTTAGAGCATTCTACCTTGTTTCTATTTTCAATTTTCTTGTAATACTCTCTTAATAGTGAAGCACAAGATGTAGGAAGGCATATAGTACTTGAAAACTTTCCACATCTTCTTCTTTGCAACCTTGGTCAGCCAATATGTTTTGATGGCTATCTTTGCATTGAAATGACTGATTTGGTTCCTCCCAAGAAAATGGTACCAGTTGCTTTGAATAATCAGCACCAACCTTAACTTTGTACTCTTCTTATTTCCTCTTATTGATCATATGCATTGCTTTGTTAACTGTGTTTGTCAAAATTTCTAGCTTTCTCTCTGAAGAAGTCAGTTTCTCTTGAGCTGCTTTGCCCTTCCTTATTTCTTCTAACTTTGCCTTTATTTCTAGTATGTTGAATTCCACAGTAATTTCCATATCTTGCATTTCTTCCAGGTTTGAAGGGTCTTTTTCTCTTCTCTGGAATTCCATCTCTGGGTCAAAAGTACTTGGGTAGTGCAAGAGAGACCACCCTAAAGGTGGCTTTATCTTAGCAGGTATTGCATTGTATACCTTATTGAAACTGGCTGAAAAGTCTTGAACTGTCTCCCCTGGTTTTCTTTTTAAATGCTTGTATTCATCTATGATGAGAACTTCATTTCCCATGATCACCCACCTATCTAGGAAGACTTAAGTGAATTGATGAAAATTGATAATGCTTGCAGCTGGAAGGTCCTTAAACAAACTCTTAATTTTTGCTTATAATGATAAGGAAAAAATTCTAATATGCACATCATCTTATTTTATTTCAAAAAGGTCAAGTAAATTCTCAAGATTTTGAATGTGTTCTTCAGCGGTGACTTTTGAGCTTTCTCCATCAAATCTGGGTAGTTTATTTGCAAGATTTGCAGGGAGGGCTTGGAAGATAGGAGGTAAAATCAGAGGCTTGTATCTTTTTGGGACTTTTGTGGGTATAGGTAGTGTAAAAAGATATTTATGACTGTTTGAGGTTTCAGCAAGAGCAGGACAGGTAGCATGAGGCTCATGTTTCACTAGGTTTTCCACAGGTGTATAAGTTTGCCATGGTCTAAAATTTGAGGCTTAGCTTTTCGAGGTTTGAGATATTTCCAATGATCAATGTAGATCTCATCAGTGTATTCTTGATCAGGCTCAAAGTAGGATATAACATAGTTATTGATAAAAACAATAATTTCTTGAATCCAACTTAGGCCTGAATGCTCTTTCTTTCTAGGATGACTAGTCATGTTTCAGGTTCTTCCTCCAATGGAGTCTTTAGGTCTATTGAGAGTTGTGGAGTCGTCAGGTGGATGATTTCAACTATTTTAATGCAATTTATTATCCACCATCAGTAACTGAATATAAATCTAAGGATGTTTGTGTGTTTTCTGAGGTCCTAAGGAATACTTAGATTGTCACTGACTCAGAAGGTCCCACTGTGATCGCCATTATGTTAGCTCCCTGTAATTTTCTAGATTGATTGAGATAAAAATGGACAGGGGTAACATCAAACCAGACTTTCGAATCCAAGGATCTAGCCTTCCTAGATTCAGAGAGGGCTCTCTCTATTAGGTGCAAAGATGAAACTTGTTTTCTTTTTAAGGTTAGTTTTAGGCTAGTTATGAAGTATTGGGTTTGTTGATTGTTTTTGGTTGGGTATGATGATTAGATAGACTAGATAGAAATAAGGAAAACTTCAAGTCATTGGGAAATGGAGTCTAACAAGGTAATGATAGGTTCATTAATGGATTAGGAGTATTGTAGGGAAAATATAGCTTGGTTGGTGGATCTTTGGGATTTAAAGGATCATGAGATGAACATAAATATTGAGAACAAATTTAACAAAGGGAAATCAAGAATCCTTTATCATATACTTTAACAAGGAGGTATTTAAACACATATAAGCAAAAGCTATAACTCATGAGGTAGGGAAAACCATTAAGCTCAATGAACAATACCTAAACTAATCAATATCCAAGATAAACATTCCAGTGAAACATAGAAAGCATAAGAGCTTATCTAACTTTAGTAAATTCACCCTCAGAATTAGAAAACATTTAAGGTCACAAATAACTACAATCAGAGAGGAGGGAACTCCTGAAATCTAAGATTATAGCTATGGAGATCTTAAAACAATTAACCAAGCAAGTGCAAAGATTATGATTTGAATCAAAACTTCTTTGACAAACCTAAGTAATGATGATTTAAAGAGAGACTTCAAGAACAGTGCTTTAGTGGCAACAAGTAAGCAGAGCTAACCATGAATCATGCTTGATACCTACTATATTAAACCATTCAGGAAATAAACAAAATTAGGATATCTTAGAGAGAAAAGAAGGATCCTCTAACATGTCCTAATAGAAGAAAACATTAAGGCAGTGAAGAACAAACATAGCTAAAGTGCCATTAGAAACATCTCTTAGTCTAAATTCTTTGCCCTACTGCAACATAGAAATATGGAAACACAATGATAAACTAGAAAAAATGAACAAAAGAAACACTTCACCATCAACCAAGCTCATGGATCCTGCAACCAATCCTCCTCCATCAACAAACAAATCAGGGCATTCATAAGCTCCAAGACATCAAATTGTTTTCAACCTCCAAGGGACTATGTATTACTTCAAAATCAGTCATAAAATGCCAACCAAATACATAAGAGCCTCATGCTCTATTTATGGAGCAAGTGAGGAGGTGGAAACCATAAGAGGCTTCTAGAAACCCTAATTCTATCATAAATGTCATTTATGTGCTTAATGACCATGCAAGGCCCAAGACACATAATATCTAAGCTAATAAATGAAAAATAACATAATATAACTTCTCAATCAAATTTGGAGTGATTTTCCCAAGAAAATATTAAAAAACCATTTTTCCATTATTTTGTGTGTTTTGTTGACTTTTTGGCAAAAGACAATCCATTTGCGCAGCGCTACTTTTGCAGAAAATAGGTTGTTTTGCAACCAAGTTTTGGACCACTTCTCGATGTCGGATTTAGCCCCATGATGGCTCGTTGGAAAGCCTGAAGAGTCTAATTTCCAAAAATTCTTATGGTTTTCTGATCCAGATTTTGTAACCCAATAAAAAATGAAAAAACCCTCAGACCGTCATTTGCGCAGCGCCAGGCCTAAAACAGAGGCAGCAAGGTGATTTTTGAGGTGTTTTTTGACCTTTTGAGGGATCAAAACTACTCCAAATATTTTGAAATTTGGTGTGGATGATGTGTAGGCAAGGAAAAACCCAAAAATTTCAAGCTTTCCTCTTGAAGATGCTCCAGATTTTTTCGGAGCGTCAATGGTGCTGCGCAAACTAGGCCAAAAATTCTCAAAACGCAAAATTTTCTCCAAATTCCTTCAAAATTGGTGGAGACCTTCCTTAGATGTTTTTATAAAACTGATGAGAAGCCTCAGCCAAAATTCCAAGGTTTTTATGCTCATTCACCTCTTTTAGGTTTTTTACCTCAAGGAGAGCCTCCTTAAGTTTGGCACAAGCAAGCCTGCTCTTCTTTGCGTAATGCTTGGTCATTTTCTTTTAGAGAGCAAGGCCTCTCTTAATATTCTTGAAAACCTTATGCTCACTTTTTTAATGCTGAATGATGTATTATTCCATGCCAAATTCCCTCTCTAGCTCTTTGATTGTGCATCTTTGGTTTGAAGTAGCAACCTAGTGGCCATCTCCTTATCTTCATTGTCACTGTCTAGGTCAATGCATTTGGGATTTTGTGTAGTTTTCCTGCCTTTATTTCCTTTCTTACCTTTGCCCATATTTTCCTTTCCATTGTCAAGTCATTGAGCTGATGTAGATGACAAGGTCCCTTGCCTTTTGGAGGCAGCAAACACTTGCCTTGACCCTCTTTGATTTGTGCATGTAATAGGACTGATGGAGGTTTTTGTGGTGTCTTCATCATGGCTATGACCTTTGGTGTTGTCATCATCTCCCTTACCTTTACCATGATCTTATTTAGTTATTACATGCTCTGTTTGATTACTGCCCTTTTGACCTTCAACACCCTCTTTATCTTCCTCAACATCTTCTTGGTCCTCACTTTGTTCATCTGCATCATCCCTTTTTTCACTTTGGGCTGACTCATTTTCATTACTATCATCATTTAATTCTTCTAATTTATCATTGTCTTTGTCTTCACCACTGTTGTGCTCACTTTTCTCTTCTTCACCATCATTTCCTCCTTTATGTTTGGTCTCAAAGGCTTTTGACCATTATCACCACCACTGCTATTGCCAGCTCTTGACATGTTGATAGGAGATGTTGGTTTGAAAATTAGGGCTTGATGAAACAAGGTCAAGATGATGATGGAGTCAAATTTGGAGAATGAGAGGTGTGGAGGCTAGTGCTCCTAGGGTTTAAGTGGCTTTGTAGCTTGAGGAGGTTTTATCATGAGAGTATGGTAATAGCTTAAAATCCCTTACCCACCCATGCCATCAAGTTGGTCCAAGAAGGATTATAAGAACAAGGTCCCTTTGTGTACATGACCTAGGGTTTTACCCCCTAGGGTTTTTATCTCAACAACTAAAAAACCCAAAATGAATTTGCAATTTTTCTTAGGGATCAAGAGAATATAACACTTACCAAATTTTTAGACTCTCCTCAACCTTGGAGGTGCCTCAGATGATAAATTTAGGAATTAGGAAGGGATATTTTGAAATTTTTCACCTTCCTAGGATTTGTGCAGCACCGAGCAGTCTTTCCCAGGCATTTGTGTAACGTCGGGCAGTCCTGCCCATGGATTTTTCGTAGTGCCCAAAAAGGGTCAACTTGCACACAAATTTTGATGACCTTCCCGAAGTCAGATTTGGGCCCGTGATAGCTCGTTGGAAATATTGACCTGTCTAATTTCCAAATATATCATTTTTTTATTTTTTAGAGTTCATTTTTTCCGTCAAAATTTTATTTTCCCAAGGCCGGTCAAAAAGTCCTAAATGATGGTGCAGAAATGCAGAGTGCTGGTGCATACCACTTTTGGATGCCTTCATAAATTCCAAATTGAGCTCATGATAGCTCATTAGAAATATGTTTAAGTCTCGTTTTCTTTGGATCCATCAATAAAGTCATTTGGACACTCCAGCTGGGAGAAAAACTGATTTTCCCAAGGACACTCTAGTTGTGCAAAAATTCTCCCGTGACACCTGTATTTTTGACATTGCTCCTAAACCATGATACCCGTGTAAAAAATGAAGGAGTTTTTTCATCTTGGACCTATTTTGGAAAAAAACCTCTCTCACGTTTTCCAACTTCATCTTTTTTTGGTCATAAACATATTTTTAAACAAAACTAGCCCTAGGTGTGGCAAATGACTTGGCCCTTGGAATGAATTTTTGGAAAATGATGTGGAGGCATGATGTTTATGAGTTGATATGGAATTATAATTTCTGATATGATATATCAAATGCATCCTTTTCCCCTATGCCTCTTTTCCATGGCAAACCCTAGCTTAGTTGGAAGAGGAAATTAGGGTTTGGTGTAGGAGATTTAGGACTGCCTTGTAGAGGGAGGGGAATGAAGGGGTTAAGGGGTGTCTAAATTTTGGGGGATAGGGATAGATTTTAGAGAGTAGGGGAAAGTGGAATTTCAATAATTGAGTGAAGGGAAGGGGTCCAAAAGTGAAAAACATAGGCCTATTCTCAAAAAGTGTCAAATTGTGGCAATAGACTAGGTTTTGTAGAAAAATGATGATTTTGAGGGATAGGAGTGATGGGAAGTGTTTATGAAGGTAGATTAAGGATAGGAGAAGGTGTAAGAGCCTCAGGATATAAACCTTGTGTATGAGTTAACCATGGAGGTCATGAAACCAAGAAAAATTCCCTTAAAAACCCTAGATGGACAATAGAGGAGCTAAGCAAAACAAAATAGAGGGATGAGGCCAAAGGTGGAAAAACATAGTGATAATGAGTGGCATGAGCCCATGATGGGTCTTATGGGAGTGGTAGGCTGACCTTGACATGATAGGATGATAGGATAGTGAAAATTTTATCCTAAGGATAATGAAGGCAGTGAGATTTCTAGAACTCACAATGTTGATGAACTTTGTTTCTAGAAATCTAGGATAAGTATTTATTCATCCATACAAAGCAAAATTACTGATGAATAACAAATGGAAGGTGCAACACTTGTTTGGTTGGAAGATAAGACAAAGGAGGAGATCAAGAAGCATGGTAAGATTGTTCTATCATGGACTGATTTAATTATTGCAATAAAACAACAGTTTTATTCAGTAGCTCATATGCAGAAATCCATAATGAACTGTGAAAACTTTAGACAATTGAAAGGACAAAATGTGCAAGAATACACCCAATAATTTAGGATAATAGCTCTCTTATTAGGGTTATATTTAGAGAGCCAAGATATTTTTATCAAGTACATAGTAGGCTTACATAGCTACCTTAAACATACTATTCTCATGTTTAACCCCACAAGTCTTGATGAAGTATGTGTTAAGGCCACACATCTAGAGGCTAGAGGGAAAAACATTTATGAAGAGGGTAGAAAGAAACCTTTCAAGGGTAAGTTCAAAGAGATGACCTTAAAAGGCAAAGGCAAGAAGAATGCATATGTTAAGAAAGAGGAAGAAAAATGTAGAAATTTGAATAACTGATATATTATTCACCGATATTCTCTTGATCACACACTATTTTAGCTTCATGCATAATACAGAATCTCTTCTACCATTAATCATCACATGCAGAAATAAAATCAATTACATGCATACATTAAAACCACAAACAATCACACATATGAACACAATATTTAATGGGAAAGATTAAAGCTAAAAACTCCAACTATCTATATTTTATATGTCATGGAGATCATGTAAAAATCATAGTACAAAAGCTCCTCACAAGCTCTCATGCACACCCTCAATTGCTACACACTATCAAGCTAGATCTAGCAAAGCTCATGCTCCAACCCTTAGCCACTTGATAGCTAGCCTCTATTGCGTTTTCAATGCTATGGGATGGCTTCATTAAATAGATAAACCACTTGGCTTGTACTGTGAAATCCTCATGGGCTTCTCCACCTATCTGTGTGTTGCAAATAGCAACAGTATAGTCACAACTGATAGTTAACCTACTCTTTCACCTATTTCTGCACTGGTCTCCACTGAAACTGTCCATGCACTGAAGTTAACTGATGTATTCTTTAGTTGATTAATGAGTATATAATTAGTGAATTAATTAATAATTAATTCACACCACTCTCACTAATTGTATCAATCAGTTAAACCGAATACAAATAGCTCAACTATGTTTAGATTAGTTAAACTGAATACAACTCCACTAACTTCCTCAATCAACTCCACCAAACTCTGTCACATGAGTTCTAACTGAAGTCTTCATGAAATAGCTCCACTAAACCCTAGGAATTGTGTAATTCCTTCTGTCAGCTGCATGTGCCACTTATAGGCATCAAACTGAAGTGCTCCAAGAGAATAAGATAATGTTTAGAGTCTAAATATTATCAAGAGCTAATAATATTTGACATATCTATTTTTAGATTGGCAATCTAAAAATAGATTCCACCCAGTATGACTAAAAATAGAAGTCCATCTATTTTTACAACTTGACCAACCCTCCACAAATAACATCCTGAAACTCATAGAATCATGATCCACATGCATAAAAATAGACATTGCGCCAAAAATAGCCTGTGGGCCCACTTAGTGAAGGCGACTCCTTTCCACTAAGCTCATCATCTTGTTGAAATCTAAAAACTCCCTCTCAACAAGATATGGATTATCTGCAACCCCTATCCTGCCCCTGTGGTATTCGAATTTGCTCCTGGTGAGCGCCTTCATCAAGATATCAACATCCTGATCCTCCGTGGGAATGTATGAAAGTAACATGACCTTCCGCTGCCCACAATCTCTAATATGATGATACCAGATGTCAATGTGTTTAGATCTATCATGAAATACTGGATTAACTGAGAGTTTGATGCAACTCTGATTATCACAATAAATCACAATAGGCTCTAAGTGTGAACCGAACAACCCGACCAGGATCTTCCTCATCCATATAGCCTCGCATGCAGCCAAACTCGCTGCCATATACTCGGCCTCTGCTAAACTGAGTGCCACGGATCTCTACTTCCTGCTGTACCAAGAAACTATTGTCGACCTGATACTGAAAATCCCTCCAGATGTGCTCTTTCTGTCCGTTGGGCTCCCTGCCCAATCTGCATCCGTGAAGCCACACAGCTTCACCTCATCCGACTGTCTGTACCACAATACATATCCTGATATTCCTCTGAGATAACGCAATACATGCTTCCCCGCCTTCCAAAAGAGCTTGGTTGGCTTAACCATAGTTTGTGAAAGCTGGTTAATGGCATAGCATATGTCGGGTCGTGTATTGACCAGATACATAAGCGACCCCACCAACTGTCGATAAACAGTGGCATCCACTACCTCCACTAAAGTAGCATCCTCCTTCCTCCAACCACCAGGAAGAGGAGTATCAATAGGCTTGCAGCCATGCATGTTGAACTTCTCTAGTATCTCCCAGGCATACTTACCCTAAGAAACAAACAGTCCACCACTGCGCTGCCAAATTTCCAATCACAGGAAATAATGAAGGAGACCCAAGTCCTTCATCTCAAACTCTTTTGCAAGATCCTCCTTGCATGAGAGTATCAACAGCTCATCACCTGTCAAAATCAAATCATCTACATAAAGTACAATGATCAGCAACTTACCCTCCACCACAATCTGGTATAGGTTCGGATCCACCTCACTCTTGGAGAATCCAAGTCCGATGAAATAATTGTCTATCCATGTGTACCAAGCACGAGGTGCTTGTTTCAACCCATACAACGCTCTCTTAAGCCTGCACACATGCGAATTTCTGCTAAAGATCTCAAAACCTTCGATTTTTTCTATGTACACCTCCTCCTCAATGACTCCGCTAAGCAACACAGTCTTCACATCCATCTGATGAATGTGCCACCCCATCTGTGATGAGAGAGCAAGAATCATCTGTATGGAAGAATACCTTGCGACAGGTGCAAAGGTCTCCTCATAATAGATCCCCTCTATTTGTGAAAAGCCTCGGGCAACAAATCTTGCCTTGTACTTCTCCACACTCCCGTTAGCTACCTGCTTCACTTTGTAGATCCATTTAGAACCCACCATTGATTTCCATTTCGACCTCGAGACAATCTCCCATGCACTGTTTCTGACAATCGAATCATACTCTTCCACCATGGCATCTACCCATGCGGGATCCTCCACAGCTTCCTCGAAAGAGGATGGCTCTATCACGATACACTTGCTCATAAGAGCCATGTATCCAGTGTACCGATCAGGTGACTGTCTCTGTTTGTGCTGTGATGTAGGTGCTCCTACAACCTTCTCTAGATCTTAAGCCAGTTGCTCAGATTCTGTAGTGCGCTTCCGCCCTCTGATGGTTGGCACTGCCTGAGTGGTCTCTTCCACTCCATGAACCTCCTCTTATGGCTGATCCACATTCTGAGACTCATCCTTAGGAACTAATAGCTCCTCCTCTGCATGCAAGTGTGGCTCCCTCTCAAGTGAACACTTCATGGCTTTCTCCTCCTGAAATTTGATATCCCGTCACACAACAGTCTTGTGACTGTCTGGAAAATACACACAATAGTTGTGGGGCATATCAGTGTACCCCAAAAATATCCCAACCTCCGCAGTCGGCTCCAGCTTCTTCCTGGCATCCTTCATCACATGAATGTAAATAGGTGAACCAAAAATCCTTAAATGGGAAATATCAGGCCTCTTACCAGAAAACACCCCCTCGGGTGTACTCATGCCAAGTATCTTGTGAGGACAACGGTTTTGCACATATACTACAATATTGCATGCCTCCGCCCACAAGTGTATGGGTAGGCCCTGATCATGCAACATTGCTCGTGTGGCACCCATGATCGTTCTGTTCTTCCACTTAGAAACCTCGTTCTGCTGTGGGTTATGAGGTGCTATGAGCTCTCCTTGAATTCGCCAGAGATGAATTCACCACCATTGTCGCTCCTAAGAGCCTTCACCTGCTTCCTCGATTCTTTCTCAACCAGTGCCTTGAACTCACAGAACTTTGAGTATGTCTCGCTCTTCTTCTGCATGAAGAAGATCTAGCACTTACGAGAAAAATCATCAACAAATATCACATAATACCTGTGCTTTGCTGTTGAAGCTACTGAGAAAGGTCCACACACATCTGTGTGAATTCTCTCAAGGATCGTCGTGGCGCGACTATCCTTCTCGTGAAAGGTGGCTTTCACAAATTTTCCCAAGGTTCACCCCTTGCACTGATCTGACTGCGCAAGAGTTCCTTTAGGAAGCCCAGTAGAAATCTGCTGCAGTGTCTTCAAAGCTCCATGGTGAAGGTGGCGCAATCTCTGGTGCCACAACTCGCCATCATCCTGGCTCACCACTCCTTCTGCCTTGCCTACCATTGCTGCGCAGCCATCTACCTTCAATTGATAAAGGTTCTAAACTTGAACCCCTATCCTCCAGCTCTCACCAGTTGCCTTACTGCGCAGGAAGGCCTTTCCTTCACTAAAGACAACATCATATCCCTTGTCTTCTAACATCGCCACAGAGATAAGATTCTTCTTCAATCCTAGAACATGCATCACTTCCTCCAATCTGAAGGGTTTACCAAAATCCCTCTCAAAGGAAATGGTACTGATACCGGTCGCATTGTATCTACCATCATTGCCCATCTCATTGTGCACTCCAAGATATTTCTCATCCAGATCAGTAAACAAATCTCGATCTCCTGTCATGTGAAAAGACACACCACTGTCAAGAAACCACACTAAACCCATCACACTTGAGACCAAGCATGCGATCAGTGAAAAATCCAGCTCAAACTGCGAGGCTAAGGCCTCTCTAGCTGCAGATCCAGCAGCCTGCTTATTTTTCTTCTTCTGTGGACAATTAGTGGCGTAATGTCCGTGTTGGTGACAATGAAAGCACTTCACCTTGGACATTTCCTGCTTCTTGCCTTTCGCACCGGATTGAGAAGCTTTCTTGCTCTTCCCCTTCTTTGCTTTGGCAGCCAAAGCGCAATTCTCTTCATCAGAGTTCTTTGATGAAGATCCATCCTTGGTACTCCGCCTTATCTCCTCTTGCACAAGATCCGACCAAAGTCGCTCCCATCCTGGCAATTTCTCTCGACCATTGACAGAGTCCTGATAGGAATGCCAACTCTTCGGAAGCCCAAGGAGAGCCAAGCTCACCATGTCCTCATCATCAACAGTCACCCCCACACTTCCCAGCTCATCCCTTCATTGGATGAACTTCGTGAGGTACTTGGGCATACTGTCGCCTTTCTCCATCTTTATGTTTCTGAGTTTATCCTTGAGCGCCAACTTCCTCTGGTCACTCTTGCTTTGGAATAAATCTGTCAAGGCTTTCCACATCAAGAATGGAGAAGCCTTACCATGAAGGTTGGATACTATGTGATCCTTCACGCCCTCCAACAGAATCCTTCGACACTTTGCTGTCTTCTTTTGCCATGCGTCAAGTACGGCAGCATCACTAGAAGTAGGCTTTGGAACTTCAGCATCTATGAACTCCTTCAACCCATTGTCATCCAGCACCGCCTCCATCCTATCCTTCCATGCAATATAATTTGAGCTGACCTCAAGGGCATACTCCAATCGCAATCCGTTGAAAGACATCTCAACTTCGACACCAAGAAAACACTGCTGCAAATTCGAATTCCACCAGCACAAAACTCAATCGCTTCAATGTTTTGCAATTGCTCCAATGATCAATATCACTCTGATACCATGTAGAAATTTGAATAACTGATATATTATTCACCGAGATTCTCCTGATCACACACTATTTTAGCTTCATGCATAATACAAAATCTCTTCTACCATTGATCATCACATGCGGAAATAAAATCAATTGCATGCATGCATTAAAACCACAAACAATCACACATATGAACACAGTATTTAATGGGAAAGCTTAAAGCTGAAAACCCCAACTATCTGTATATTATATGTCATGGAGATCATGTAAGAATCATAGTACAAAAGCTCCTCACAAGCTCTCATGCACACCCTCAATTGCTACACACTATCAAGCTAGATCTAGCAAAACACATGCTCCAATCTTTTGCCACTTGATAGCCAGCCTCTATTGCGTAATCAATGTTATGGGATGGCTTCATTAAATAGATAAACCACCTGGCTTGTACTGCGCAATCCTCATGGGCTTCTCCACCTATCTGTGTGTTGCAAATAACAACTGTATAGTCACAACTGATAGTTAACCTGCTCTTTCACCTATTTCTGCACTGGTCTCCACTGAAACTGTCCATGCACTGAAGTTAACTGATGTATTCTTTAGTTGATTAATGAGTATATAATTAGTTAATTAATTAATAATTAATTCACACCACTCTCACTAATTGTATCAATTAGTTAAAATGAATACAAATAGCTCAACTATGTTTAGATTAGTTAAACTGAATACAACTCCACTAACTTCCTCAATCAACTCCACCAAACTCTGTCACATGAGTTCTAACTAAAGTCTTCATGAAATAGCTCCACTAAACCCTAGGAATTGCGTAATTTCTTCTATCAGCTGCATGTGCCACTTCTAGGCATCAAACTGAAGTGCTCCAAGAGAATAAGATAATGTTTAGAGTCTAAATATTATTAAGATCTAATAATATTTGACATATCTATTTTTAGACTGGAAATCTAAAAATAGATTCCGCCTGTTAGCCCCCCTATGAAATTCTTGACAAGCAAGCTGAGGGCTATGTCATATTGGAGACCTTCAAGGGATGCATCTCCCCTAAATACACATCATCCTTGAGGTCTCTTCGTGCTTTGCCCCATACAAGTCCCCCTTACTAGTTCCTTTCCCTAAGGCCTACATTTACCCCTTGTACCCCTGCAAAATGTCCTTTTTTCACCTTTTTCCTCCTTCTGTCGAAATGCCTTTGTTCTCCTCTATTTCCCCTATCAACCCTCTACACCCCTCCAAAATCCCCCTCAAATCCCACCATTATCCTTGGTTTCCTCATTTTTCCCTATATTCCTCTATCGTTACCCACCAGAGGCTCCAAAATGCATTAAAATGGGTTAAAAACCCACTTTCGACCATATAATAGGCCTCGGCCCCTTCTCCGCTAGCCCGCGCCTTTTTCTCCCCATATAACCCAGCGCCGTGACCGAAGCGCTAGCCCCAAAGGCGCCTTCCGCATTCTTTCATCGGGCGCGGCCTCAGCCGTAGATCTTGGTTGATTAGATGGCGGTCATTTAATCCCCAGCGCTCACATCTCCCGCATTCATTTTCCATTACTGGGCCATCGCCGTCCGTTTTCACGAAGATCTGATGGTTTGGAACCTCTCCGCCCAGTGGACCCCACCGCGCACTATTCCAAACCTGCCGGTTTTCTTCGCACCACTTCTGCGTAGATGGCGGTTTTCCCTGAATGCCTAGCGATTCCATACAGCTTCCGACGCGTGTCTTCTGTACGATGGAAAAACTGCCCATCCCCTACGCATTATATTTTGACCACGGATGCCGAGCGAAATCGCTGTCAACCGTCAGATCTTGAGCACCTCATCCAACGGTCGTCATTCGTCTGAGCCGTGCACTGCTTAACCCATGTTATGACCCGCCGTCCGCTGTCCTCTACCTTTGATCCCGCCACGATCGACGGTCCTGATTTTTTCGCCCGCCGCTGACTTTTCCACCATCGCCCAGTTCCGCCATGTCATCTCCACATGCACCCTCCGTACGGTCTCCCATTCCATTGCATATATTGGTTCTTTTTTGTGTTTTTTAACTTTTTTCCACATATATGTGCTCTGCAGACTGCCTCCATCCACCAGAGCATTCCTCCATTCTTTCTACGATTTTCTCCTCCGTATCGTCATCCACACAACCTTTCTCCATCTCCACATCGTCCGCCACCCCATTCATGATTTTCTTAACTTTTTTTTGTATTTTGCAGGGTTATTAAGAGTCAACGGCAGCCATGATGCACATCTCTGCTAGAAGGACAAAGAAATCAAGGAAGATCATCTACAGCGGCTGAATTTATGAGCAAAGACCCAGGAAGGTGAAGATAGGACGTTCATTAAAAGGACAGGATTTAAACTCTGTGGAAATCCTTCTGGCACCATTAAAGCTTGAGCTAACCTGACAAAAGCAGAGATGGAGCGGAAAAATGTTTTAGTACAAAGCAAAGAGATTAAGGAATGCCAAAGGGAACCTTGAGCCTTAAATCTATAGTTTAAAAAGGCAAAGCACCAGTTGAAGACCCCGAGGATTGATCAAAAGGTCCTGAGCGCAGGTAAAAGGCAATATCAGGGTTTATTCATCAGCAAAATGTTTTTCTTCATCAAGTACAAGGCGCCCATACATCTTTTATTGTGCACAATGTCCCCGAAGGAATTTCCACCCTGACAACAGTGCAAAGCAATTAGAACATTTACGAAGCAGACTTCTCAGTAGTTCATTTTCCTTTTGTTTATTTACCACAAGTACCGCACCGCAGCTGAAAGATGTCAAAATCATATCCGGAGAAGATCACTCTTTCACAAAGGGGGTGACAGAGATTAAATACTCATCATTAAAGTAGAGTGGGCTTCGGCCCTCTTTCGTTTCAAGAGTTTAGTACAACATTTAGTTTTTCATCTACCCCTTCTGCTCCTTTTTAGCTATAAAAATTAGAGAGAAATGTTGTATTGGTTGTTGATGAGATATCAGAGAAATGTAAGCATTTTCCTCTGGAGACAAGTTCTCTGTGTAATATTGTAAGATAGGCTGAGGTTTGATGTATTCAGACTGAGTGTTCAAGCTGTGGGCAATGATGTACCTGATTGGTGTTGTTTTTAATATGACAAGCACATTTCTTTGGACCCTAATCTAAAGTAGCTGGTGATGTTTTTCTATCTTTGTGTTTATTTCCATTTCATTTCATTTCATCTGGCTTGCATCAGAAGTTTGACATAAGATTTACCCTTGATAGGTACCTTACGTTGCTGCTCTCCCAGCCTTTTATGTTTTCGACTTACATGTGTATCTGAATATTGATTTCAATTGATTTAACCAGTGTAGTGGATGTTATTGCCTGCTCTCTGATGTATGAATTAATGAAATCTATGTTTATATGTTCATGCTAGGATTTAGTTGGATGAGTTGAGAACACTTGGAGGTCTAGAACCCTGTCTCTGCCTCACTAGGATCTTTCCATTTCAATTAAGCCTTTCTAAGATCCCTTGTATTGCCTCTGATTTTGTCCAAGCAGGTCTGGAGTTAAATGACCTCTGACCTAATCTATAGATAGGATTGGATGGTTCTCCTTCATTCATTTTCAGTCCTTAATGTTCCACTTCGTCAATCATCCTTTAAAGATCCAAATGCTCTAGATGACTAGCCCAACTGAAAGCTTGCACACTGATAAAAATTAAATCGTTTCTTGACTCCATTGCCCAATGGCCTTGATGTTCTCTGAGTTATCTACCTTTGCCTAATTTTCCACTTTGCTCATCCTTGTCTTATAGTGGACCTTTCTTTCCTGATTCCCAACAACCAAACATAAGCAATCAAACAAACAACCCTGAGCCTATAACTAGCCTAAAATCTAAACCTTGAGCCTTAAAAGACATATACCTTTGGAAAACATAGAGAGATCCCTCTATGGACCTAGGAGGGCTAGATCCTAAGGTCTGAAAGTGGTTCTATGTTGTCTCATCTTTTGGTCTTGTCAACCTAGCCAAAACATGGGAACCCCAACATAATGGCGACTCCGCTGGGGAATCCGAGTGCATTCCACCTTAAACATCTCTAAGGACTCAGAAACTTAGAACTCTAGTTAGGTTGACAGTAAGTCATTCCTTTCTTGAACCAACCTCCATTTTTGAGTGTCCATCATACTCTTAGACAGAGCCTGGAAAGGGCCAGGTAGCCTCTGGATCTCACCCTCTTCGGAGGTGACATATCTGGTAAATGCCCTCCCGGTCAATCTCTGGTTGGAGTTAGCTGTTTTTGAGGAGATTCCTGAAAGGTGATAGTGCCTGAGCACTATGGTGGACAGTGTAACCCCTTAGATATACCCTCCACATGGCGACTCCATTGCTCCTAAATTAAAATACTTCACTGGTGATCAGTAGGCCTACTGATTAACTTGGTTTCACAAGTAGAATCCACTGGGAGACTAGCCTCTGAGACAACAATCAACCACAGTAGAAGTAACAAGTAGGGTTAAGCTGCTTGGCTAGAATACAAAATTCTTGCTTTCAGAACTATTCACACAAGAGCTTATCCCAACCCTGACCCACCTGAAATAGTTGAAAATCTGGAGAGTATCCTCAAGGGAGCTCCTACACCTAAAAGACCAACTATTTCCAGTCACATTCATAGAGCTAATTCTACACCAGAAGAACTAGCATCTCTATCACATGTTCTCCCTGACCTAGACATACTTGATAAACTACCAAGGACTAGGTCATTCAATCATCTAGACCAGCCAGACCCTGAGCTTCACAGTTCACCATCTCATAGTGGTCAACAAACTAAGGACAGAGGAACCCCTCCATTTACACCACCTGATATCCATTTCATTCAAAACTTGGGGCTCTCCCACCCTAGATCTTCTCAACAAACTTCTGCTGGTCCTAATATCCCTGTTACCCATATACCAGGTACTCAAGCCAACCCTGTACCTCATCAGAGCATTATCATGGCAGCCTGGTATGCACCTCTGGTTTTACCTCAGCCCTTGTTACCCTTACCCAATGATTATCAATCAAAAATCCCACACTTCACCGCAAAAGAATCAATCACATCTCAGCAACATGTATATAAGATGGAGGATTCTTTTGACTATATGGAAATTGATGATGAAACAATCAAAATGAGAATCTTTGCCCAAAGCTTAGGGGGTGATGTAAAGAAATGGTTCAAAAATTTACCTCCTAGCAGTATCCAAGATCTCCCTGCGTTATATCAAACCTTCATAAACAAATGGGAAGTTAGGGCAAACCCTCGCTAGCTCCTAGCAGACTACATGACCCTTAAGAGGAACGTGGGAGAGAGCGTCCATGATTACACCACTAGATTCAATAGCATTTACAATGCTCTCCCTCCACATATGAAACCTCCTCAAGGTATGGCCCTAGCCAAATATCCTAATGGATTTGATGCTGACATGGCCTATGAGCTTAGAGATAAAGAGTATAACACATTGGAAGACATGCAGAAAGGAGCCATAACTATAGAAGCAAACCTGATGGAAAAGAGGGCAAGATTGAAAGCTAAGAAGAGGGTAACATATAGGGATGACACTGTAGCTTCTACTTCAGATCCAAATTATGATAGATTATCTAAAAATGTGGAAAGACTACAGCAAATGATGGAAAAAATGGTTGTCACAGTTAGCAATCAGAACAGAAACCAGAACCAAAATCACAACCAAAACTTTAGAAGAAACAATACCACTCCCAACAGACAAAGAGAGTCAGACCAACAAGTTGTTCCCCCATTCCAAAAATTTTTAGATGAATATGAGGGAATCATAGAAGAGTCTGAAGGGAATGAAATAAACATGTTTGAAATAGAATACTCAGTCCTTAACTGTGATTCAGGGGAAGACCAGCCCTCACCTTCACACTGGGATGAGGAATGGTTAGAAACTGAAGATTACAGATTAGGATTTGAAAATGCCATGATGCAGGTCAGAGAACAATATGAACTTAGGAGAAAAAAGAACCAAGAAAATTCCAAAACTGAGACTCCTGAGGTTACCATCAAGAAAATACCTGATAAAACTTTTAAAGCATCTGCTGTAAATAGCAAATCAACAGCTGAAAGTTCTGGAAAAAACAAGGAAAAAGACAACCAAGACACTGAAAAACAAAGCCAACCAACCAGCAGCACTATCACTGCAGTTAGTGCTCCTGATAAAACGATTCCTGACCCTGTACATAGTGAGAAATCACAAACTGATTCAGCTACTAAGGCAGTAGCAAATAAAACAGAACCAAGCATTTCCAAGAGTCAGTCCACTTTCAATCTAGAGAGTGAGATTGCAAAAATCAAAATCTCTGTCCCACTCTCTAAGATGGCCACTCAGAATGTATATAAAGGCCAAATTTTGAAAGCGTTGAATCTGGGGGAAAACAACGACACTGTGAATTTGAGTGACGATCAACCTGCCCTCCTGTTTGGTCCAAAGATTGAGGGAAAGTTTCAAGAAGGGGTAGTTCCACCTTTTTATATTAGTCTCAACATTCATGACAAAATACTTGACAATTCCATGCACGATTCTGGAGCATCACACAATCTAATGTCTAAGGTGGTGAAGGAAAGATTAGGCCTAGAGATAACCCACCCTTACAAAGATTTGTATTCGTTTGACTCTAGCAGAGTAAAATGCCTAGATCTAATCAAAGACTTATGTGTGAGCTTGATCCAGATCCCAGCTAAATGTATGTTCATGGATGTTGTGGTGGAAGATGTGCCACCCAAGTATGGCATGCTGCTATCTAGATCATGGGGAGCGAAATTGCAAGGAACGATGCAGATGGATGGCTCATACGCCACTATCCCTATATTTGGCCAGCTTAGAAGACTGTATAGGGAGTCCCAGATGAAATTCCTAGTTAGTAGCCCTGAGAAACCTGAAAATTCACCATTATACTCTGTACACATGGACCTGGATTCTTTCATTCTTTATAACGACTCATCCTTAGGAGGGCCAACGTCAGAAAACAGAATTACAAACAATAACATAGAGCCCATGGACTTTAACATAATGGCTACCCTAGAAGAATAAAATGAAGAAGACCATGGGTAGGGTACTGGAAACGAAACTCCGAGTGAACCTGAACCAGAAACAGAACGTAAACAGAAAAATAGCCGACTCTCTGAATTCCACCCATGTTGTGAAGAACAAAACAACACGCAGCCTAGTACAGATCCTGTAATGCAATACAATGGCGAACACAGCTGTAGGGAAGGAAATAATTATGAAATGGAAAATGAACCCCTGTGGGAAATGGATTTCGATGGATCTTGTAATAGGAAAACTGTTGGAGCGGGGGTGTGGTTACGTAACGTAGAGAGTGGTTATGCAGAGAGCCACGCTGTCAATCTACACTTCAAATGCACGAATAATATTGCAGCATATGAAGCTCTCATCCTGGGTCTGAATCTATTGAAAAAATTAGGAGCCCATAGGATAGCTGTGAGAGGAGACTCAAAGTTAGTTATCAAACAGGTGAACAGTGAATATACAGCGAAACACCCCAGGCTTAGAGCATACAAGAATGACGCAGTGGATTTATTGAAAAACTTTGTAGAATACGATCTGGTGTTTGTCCCTAGGGGTCAAAATGTTATTGCTAACAGATTAGCTTGCCTGGCTAGTTCATATCCCAAGACTCCGGCTGACACACAGACCATCATTCAGACCAAATTTAGACCTGCGGTGCCAGACAACGAAAAATATTGGCAGGTCTTTGAAGGGGATAAACAGATTGAAGATTTTCTGGTGGGCAGAAATGAGTTTGAATTTTCTAATTCTAACTCAAAATATGATGACAGCTGCCCAAGTGAGGATCCCCCAGATGAACAAGCAACACCCTGTAACATAGAAATAAACACCTTTTCTGAAGAAACTGGGAATTCAACCATAGGATGTGAAAACACGGAAAATGAGGAAATGGAGGTGCTACAGGCCAAAGATAAGAACATACCCAGAGGCCTGGCACCCCTAGAGGACCTTTTTGACTTTGATGACGTAGAAAAAAATCCTACTATAGAACATGTAGACTCAGATATAGAAGAATGCAACATAAGCACTGAAGATAAGCCCAAGATGATTAAACTGTCTAAATCTATACCTGCAGACATGAAGAAAATATACATTGACATGTTTAAGGAATTTATTGATGTGTTTGCATGGAGCTATGAAGACTTAAAGGCCTATGACACTAGCATAATACAGCACAAAATACCCTTGAAGGAAAATCAGAAGCCTTTCAGACAAAAACTCCGTAGGATCAATCCAAAACAATTTCCTGCAGTAGAGAAATAGATTAAAAATATGTATGAGGCAAGCATAATAGTTCCTGTAAGATTCTCTGATTGGGTATCAAACTTAGTGGCTGTAAGAAAGAAGACGGGAGAGAACAGATTATGCATAGACTTTAGAAATCTCAACAAAGCCTCACTAAAAGACAATTATCCTTTGCCCAGAATGGAACATATCCTACAGAAGGTGGTGGGCTCAAAGAGAATCTCCCTGCTAGATGGCTTTTTGGGTTATAACCAAGTATTGGTACTCCCAGAAGATCAACTCAAAACAGCTTTTACCACTCCATGGGGCACCTTCATGTACGTGAAAATGCACTTTGGACTGATGAACGCTGGAGCCACCTTCCAGAGAGTGATGGATATAGCTTTCTTAGATGAGATAGGACACTTCATATTTATCTACTTAGATGACTTGACTGTCTTTTCTAAAACTGAAGAAGAACACCTGAAACATCTGAGGAAATTTTTTGGAAAATGTAGAAGGTACGATCTATCCTTAAATCCTAAGAAAAATGTGTTTGGGCTGTAAGAAGGAAAACTTCTTGGTCACATTATATCCGAGAAAGGAATTAGGATAGATCCACAGTGAGTTGAGGGAATACTTCAAATCTCACACCCAAGGAACATCAAAGAATTGCAGTCCTTCATAGGGAAGATCAATTTCCTTAAGAGATTCATTCCCAATATTGCTAAGCACCTTAGGAAAGTGATTGACACGTTGAAAAAAGGTGCAGGAATTAGATGGACTGTGGAAGCCAAGAAATATTTTGAATCAGTAAAACTTGCGCTCACTCAAGCCCCTGTCCTTATCAGCACAAAATTCTCAAAGGATTTCTTGATTTTTTCATTCGCCTTCCAGCATACAGTGGCTGCGGTTTTCCTGCAGAAAAATTTAGGGGGAATGGAACAACCAATTTCTTTCTTCAGCAAAGCACTAAGAGATGCACCTTTAAAGTAAAACATTATGGAAAAGTAGGCCTATTCCCTGGTCAAGGCCTTAAAATACTTTAGGGTGTACATTCTGCATTCTCACACCATAGCCTATGTTCCAAATATAGTGGTTAAAGACATCTTGTCTCAAGACCCTGATGGGAAAAGGGGCAAGTGGATTGCTACAATTTTAGAATATGACCTCGAAATAAGACCCACCAAACTAATCAAAGGTCAAGGCCTGGCACGATTAATGGCCGAGTCAAACTTGCAGGCCCTTGACATTAACATGGTAAATGCCCTAAATGAGCAAGAAGGATTGCCTGACCCCACTGTTGAGGAGTAGTTTCAAAACTCTCCTTGGTACTCTGATATCCTTTATGTGCTCACCAACCTCAATGCCCCTCCAGAACTGTCCAAAACTAAGGCCAGATTCATAAAGCTAAAGGCCAGAAATTACTGCATCCTGAATGAAAACCTATATTGGAAAAATCCAAATGGCCTATTGCTGAAATGCTTGCTTGAACCTGAAACTGAAAGAATTAAATAGGAATTCCATGCTGGGGAGTGTGGAGGCCACCTGAGTTGGAAGGCCACTGCAAACAAGATACTCAGGGCTGGCTATTATTGGCCTACACTCTTCAATGATGTCCATAAAATGGTAACTGCTTGTCACAAATGGCAAATCTTTGATGGTAGAAAAAAGCTCCTCCCCCTACCTTTACAACCTATCACTGTAGAAGGTCCCTTCATGCAATGGGGCCTAGACTTCATTGGGTGAATTCACCCCTCTTCTTCTGGACAACACAAATGGATCCTCACTGCTACAGACTACTTCACCAAATGGATAGAAGCCATACCCACTAGGAATGCCACTGATTCTGTCATCATTAGGTTCTTAGAAGATTACATCCTCTCTAGGTTTGGCTGTCCAAGAAAAATAATCACTGAAAATGCTGCTGCTTTCGGATCCAAGAAAATGATTGATTTCTGTCATAGGTATGGAATAGCCCTTGGTCATTCAACTGCCTATTACCATCAGGGTAATGGATTAGCTGAATCATCCAAAAAAAGCTTAGTGAACATCATTAAGAAGCTGTTGGAAGAGAACAGAAAGTCATGGCACAAAAATTTGGTACATTCTTTGTGGGCAGACAGGCTCACAACAAAGAAGTCCATTGGCATGTCACCATTCCAAATTGTCTATGGAACCGAAGCAGTTTTTCCTACCAGCCTAGGAGTGCCTGTGATTAAGCTTCTCCAAGAGTTTCAGACAGAGGAAAGCACTATGGTGAGAAGAATTAATGAAACTATTCATCTTCAGCAAACAAGGGAGCAGGTTTATAGCAGAGCTGTCAGAGTTCAAGAAAACATAAAGAGGCAGTTTGACAAAAGAGCCAAAGCTTCATATTTCAAAAGAGGACAAAGGTAAACATGGCAAGTTTGATAGTTTGTGGCAAGGTCCATATATTATCCAAGCCACTGTGGGTTCTAATGCATTTTTCTTACAAGAACTTGATGGTACAGAGCTGTTTGGGGGTCCTGTCAATGGCAGGATGCTCAAGCATTACTTCTGCTAATTTTCATTTCTAGTTTCATTTCCATTGTACATACCATTGCAGTTTTCATTTTCAAAGAAAAGGAGAAAATGTTTTTTTTTTTTTTTTTTAAAGGAGAGAAAGAAGCTGGTCCTAACACACTCAAAACCTAGACCAGCAAAGGAAAAAGAAGAATCAGCTCTAACATGTCTAAAACCAGAGCTGAAAGGAAGAAAAAGGAGTGACTCTAACAAGCTCAAAACTTGAGTCACGAAAAGAAGAAGGATGCTGCGAGTTCCATATTTTAGGCCTTCACAGTTTTGTTTTCTACAAAATTCTATCGATGTGCAACTGTTTTTATGTCTTGGATCCACAGCAAGTCAAACAGTTTAATCCAGGCTTGGCTGTTTTGAATTTCCTGTCTTAGAATGTAGGAGAAGAAACCTGTTGGATAGTTTAATCTCAACAGGTAGTAGATTAGGTAGAGAAGCATATGAGGCCAACAGTTTAATCTGGCCTCATGGGGAAATAAGGGTAGATTCAGAATAGGTTTGTTTTCTGCTTCAAAAATAAATTATGTAAAGGGCCTGCTAGCTCAAATGCGCCCTAAAAGAAGAAAAAATGCTAGGACTGTAGTTGGGTAGGTAGATTGGTTGGGAAAATGTTTCTGTTGATTTGTGTATCTTACATATTGTGGCAGCTAAAAATTGAAGAAAGAAAGGGATGTGCCAAGCAGCAGGCAACTGGCCTACTCCAAAGATCATTTCTGGTTTCTTGCCTCCTTCAAGAAGAAGCCATCCCCATGTGGAGCCACTGTTAGACCCCCTATGAAATTCTTGACAAGCAAGCTGGGGGCTATGTCATATTGGATACCTTCAAGTGATGCATCTCCCCTGAAGACACATCATCCTTGAGGTCTCTCCGTGCTTTGCCCCATACAAGTCCCCCTTGCTGGTTCCTTTCCCTAAGGCCTGCATTTACCCCTTGTACCCCTGCAAAATGTCCTTTTTTCCCCTTTTTCCTCCTTCTGTCGAAGTGCCTTTATTCCCCTCTATTTCCCCTATCAACCCTTTACACCCCTCCAAAATCCCCCTCAAATCCCACCATTATCCTTGGTTTCCTCATTTTCCCCTCTATTCCTCTATCGTTACCCACTAGAGGCTCCAAAATGCATTAAAATGGGTTAAAAACCCACTTCCAACCATATAATAGGCCTCGGCCCCTTCTCCGCTAGCCCGCGCCTTTTTCTCCCCATATAACCCAACGTCGTGACCAAAGCGCTAGCCCCAAAGGCGCCTTCCGCATTATTTCATTGGGCGCGAAATCAGCGGTAGATCTTGGTTGATCAGATGGTGGTCATTGAATCCCCAGTGTGCACATCTCCCACGTTCATTTTCCCTTACTGGGCCATCACCGTCCGTTTTCATGAAGATCTGACGGTTTGGAACCTCTCCGCCCAGTGGACCTTGCCGTGCACTATTCCAAACCCGTCGGTTTTCTTCGCACCGTTTCTGCGCAAATGGTGGTTTTCCCCGAATGCCTACAATTCCATACAGCTACCGACGCATGTCTTCTGTACGACGGAAAAACTGCCCATCCCCCGCGCATTATCTTTCAACCACGGATGCCGAGCGAAATCGCTGTCAACCGTCAGATCTTGAGCACCTCATCCAACGGTCGTCATTCGTCTGAGCCGTGCACTGCTTAACCCATGTTATGACCCACCGTCCGTCGTCCTCTGCCTTTGATCCCGCCATGATAGACAGTCCCGATTTGTTCGCCCGCCGCTGACTTTTCCACCATCGCCCGGTTCCGCCACGTCATCTCCACGTGCACCCTCCATACGGTCTCCCATTCCATTGCATATATTGGTTCTTTTTTGCATTTTTTAACGTTTTTCCACGTATATCTGCTCTGCAGACCGCCTCCATCCACCAGAGCGTTCCTCCATTCTTTCTGCGATTTTCTCCTCCGTATCGTCATCCACACGACCTTTCTCCACCTCCACATCGTCCGCCACCCCATTCATGATTTCCTTAACTTGTTTGTGTATTTTGCAGGGTTATTAAGAGTCAACGATAGCCATGATGCACATCTCTGCTACAAGGATAGAGAAATCAAGGAAGATCATCTACAGCAGCTGAATTTATGAGCAAAGACCCGGGAAGGTGAAGACAGGACGTTCATTAAAAGGACAGGATTTAAACTCTATGGAAAACCTTCCAGCACCATTAAAGCTCGAGCTAACCTAACAGAAGCAGAGATGGAGCGGAAAAATATTTCAGTACAAAGAAAAGAGATTAAGGCATGCCAAAGGGAACCTTGAGCCTTAAATCTACAGTTTAAAAAGGCAAAGCACCAGTTGAAGACCTCGAGAATCGCTCAAAAGGTCCTGAGCGCAGGTAAAAGGTAATATCAGGGTTTATTCATCAGCAAAATGTTTTTCTTCATCAAGTACAAGGCGTTCGTACAACTTTTATTGTGCACAATGTCCCCGAAGGAATTTCCACCCTGACAACAGTGCAAAGCAATTAGAACATTTACGAAGCAGACTTCTCAGTAGTTCATTTGCCTTTTGTTTATCTACCACAAGTACCGCACCGCAGCCGAAAGATGTCAAAATCATATCCGGAGAAGATCACTCTTTCACAAAGGGGGTGACAGAGATTAAATACTCAGCATTAAAGTAGAGTGGGCTTCGGCCCTCTTTCGTTTCAAGAGTTTAGTACAACATTTAGTTTTTCATCTACCCCTTCTTCTCCTTTTCATCTATAAAACTCAGAGAGAAATGTTGTATTGGTTGTTGATGAGATATCAGAGAAATGTAAGAATTTTCCTCTTGAGACAAGTTCTCTGTGTAATATTGTAAGATAGGCTGAGGTTTGATGTATTCAGACTGAGTGTTCAAGCTGTGGGCAATGATGTACCTGATTGGTGTTGTTTTTAATATGACAAGCACATTTCTTTGGACCCTGATCTAAAGCAGCTGGTGATGTTTTTCTATCTCTGTGTTTATTTCCATTTCATTTCATTTCATCTGGCTCGCATCAGAAGTTTGGCATAAGATTTACCCTTGATAGGTACCTTATGTTGTTGCTCTCCCAGCCTTTTATGTTTTCTGCTTACATGTGTATCTAAATATTGATTTCAATTGATTTAACCAGTGTAGTGGATGTTATTTCCTACTCTCTGATGTATGAATTAATGAAATCTATGTTTAGATATTCTTGCTAGGATTTAGTTGGATGAGTTGAGAACACTGGGAGGTCTAGAACCCTGTCTCTACCTCACTAGGATATTTCCATCTCAATTAAGCCTTTCTAAGATCCCTTGTATTGCCTTTGATTTTGTCCAAGCAAGTCTGGAGTTAAATGACCTCTGACCTGATCTATAGACAGGATTGGACGGTTCTCCTTCATTCATTTTTAGTCCTTAATGTTCCACTTCGCCAATCATCCTTTAAAGATCCAAATGCTTTAGATGACTAGCCCAACTGAAAGCTTGCACACTGATCATAAGTAAATCCTTTCTTTACGCCATTTCCCAATGGCCTTGATGTTCTCTGAGTTATATGCCTTTGCCTAATTTTCCACTTTGCTCATCCTTGTCTTATAGTGGACCTTTCTTTCCTGATTCCCAACAACCAAACATAAGCAATCAAACAAACAAACCTGAGCCTATAACTAGCCTAAAATCTAAACCTTGAGCCTTAAAAGACATATACCTTTGGCAAACATAGAGAGATCCCTCTATGGACCTAGGAGGGCTAGATCCTAAGGTCTGCAAGTGGTTCTATGTTGTCTCATCTTTTGGTCTTGTCAACCTGAACAAAACATGGAAACCCCAACACCGCCCAGTATGTCTAAAAATAGAAGTCCATCTATTTTTCGAACTTGACCAACCCTCCACAAATAGCATCCTACAACTCATAGAATCATGATCCACATGTCTAAAAATAGACATAGTATAAAAATAGACTTTGCGCCAAAAATAGCCTACGGGCCCACTTAGTGAAGGCGACTCCTTTCCACTAAGCTCATCATGTTGCTGCAATCTCAACAAAAAATTGGTTTGTAAAAATTGTTCAAAAGAAGGCCATGATGAAAATCATTGTTGGAGATTACATCCTAAAATGAAACCCAAGAGATACAACAACAAAGGGAAACATAAAACTGCAACTACAACTAAACATGATTTAGGAGAATATTCAGGGGATGAATCTAAAATTACATCCATGGGATTGAAGAACATGAAGGGGAAAGAAATTGAAACTAAACCCAATACTATTGCATCAAACTGTCACATACATGCTCCAAATGAGGAAGAAAGAATCGAACTGTTTCATGTGAGGGTCATATCCAAACATACTAAGATTGACACATTGTTTGACAATGGGTCACAAGCAAACATAATCTCTGAATACTTTGTCAAGAAAATTAATCTTGAGACCATACCACATCCAAAACCATATCCACTTGGTTGGATTTGTAAGGATGCAAATTTACAGGTTTCAAAGAAGTGTATATTGTGGTTTGCAATAACTTCACATTTTGTTGACACAATTGAATTAGATGTGGTCCTGCTTGACATAACATGTATTGTGTTGGGGAGTCCTTACTTGTATGACATGAAAGAAATATTCCATTTCCATGAGAACAAATACCATTTATTCAAAGATGGCAAGGAGTACATTGTTAGAGCACATCGCAAGAAGACAAACATTGCTATGGTAAATGATGAACAAGTAAAGAGGCTGATAAATTCAAGTAAAAATTTTGTTCTTCTAATGACTAAGCCTAAAGTTGATGTTAATCAAGAATCATTTGAGGGTTGTGATCCTAAGTTGAAATTAGATTTATATGATGTAGTTGATGCACATCATGAGATGTTTTAGGAGCCAACAGGATTGCCTCCAAAAAGGGGGATTCAACATTAGATTCAGTTGCAGCAAGATTGTCCTCTTCCAAACATCGGCATGTATCGCATGTTGATAATGGAGAATGATCAAATAAAGAGGAAAATCAAGGAGATGTTGGACAAAGGAATCATAAGGCCAAGCACTTCATCATGCGGTTCACCCATAGTCTTGATTCCAAAGAAAGATGGGACTTAGCGCATGTGTGTAGACTTCAGAGCTTTGAACAAGATAACGGTAAAGAATCGATACCAAATCCCAAGGATAGATGATTTGCTTGATCAACTGAAAGAAGAAATTTTTTTCAGTAAGTTAGATTTACGAAGTGGATATCATCAAGTAAGAATTGCATAAAGTGATGTATGGAAAATTGCATTCAAAACCAAACAACGACTCTTTGAGTGGTTAGTTATGCCATTTGGTTTGTGTAATGCACCAGAAACTTTCATGTGTGTAATGGATAGTGTTTTGCGTCCATTCCTTGATGACTTTGTGATTATGTATTTAGATGACATATTCATTTTCAGCAAAATAAGAGAATAACATGTCTTGCATGTGAATAGAGTGCTTGATGTTTTGAAGAAAGAGAAATCGTTTCTTAAGATGTCAAAGTGTGAGTTTGGAAAGACTTATTTGGTTTATTTGGGACACAATGTAGGAGGAGGTGAGTTGAGAATTGATCCCTCTAAATTGGAAGCCATTGTGAATTGGCCGACACCCATAACAGTAACCGAGGTAAGAAGTTTCTTAGGTGCAACTCAGTATTGGATAAAGTTTATTGCTAACGTTTCTACCATCACAACTCCTATGCATGCAGTGAAAAGTGTGAAGAAAGGTTTCCAATGGGGAGGAAAACAACATCAAGCTTTCAAAGCTTTAAAAGACAATATTAGTTCAAATATAGTCCTTGCATTACCAAATTTGAGATAACCATTTGAGATACAAACTGATGCTAGTGATTATGCCATGGGTGCAGTTCTTTCGTAGCATGGTAAGCCAATCTCTTTTCATTCTGAAACATTCAATGGTGTTGCAGCTAATTTTCCTACATATGACAAATAACTGTATGCGTTGGTACCAAGCGTCAAGAAGTGGAAACACTAATTGTTGGGGAAAGAGACGATTGTGCATACCAATCACAAACCATTACAGTACTTACAGTCTGTTGAAGCCTCGAAAATCGGGTCTACAACAAGGGGGATACCCACCCGGTCCGGACCTTGGTTAGCAGCTCCTTTTCCGTTTGGTGTAGTGGGTCCGACTGGGGATAATGGGACCAATTTCCTAATTTGTGTGTGTGTGTTGAGAATAGATATTTCCTTTCTAAAAAGGTTCCTAAGTGAAATTCTTTTTTTCTATTTCTAATCTAATCATTTGCAAATTGTATTCTAATTAAAACAGAAATATCTAATTCTAAACTAAACCCGGGATAAGATCTTGTTTATGCGATCTAAAACGATTTCGAATAACAATCGGTAATAAAGATCATTCAACTGATATAAGAAAAGAATTCAATAAAGATAAACCACTTCATATAAAAAGTTAGATGAAACAGTTGTGAAAAACATATCGCATAATAAGCTATTCATACATTAAGCATAAACAAATAGTCATCACCGTACAAAAGTGCCAAATGATAACTGAAGCATTCAAGCATCAATATAGAAATAACTGAACATAAATATCACTTTTAACACAGAAGCAGAAAAAGTTAAGAGATAAAAGTACCATTTATAATTGGTTCTACTCATGAGCTAGAAGCAATAATGATTTATCTCCTCCTAATCCAACATATACTAAGAGTACAGAAATGCAACATCAATAGCAGATATTAAACACAGATATCAATAAATCTTGTTCCATTCATTCATCAAAACCTCCTCTGAGGGTGTAGAAGTGCATGTTCTAAGGATAAGTTTTTGACAAATTTCTGGACCCTTCTCTAAATGCATGAGAAGGGTTTAAATACTACTAACTAAATCTAATTATATTTTATTACAAAAATTTAGGATTCGGTTTAAATGACCATCCTTTTTCTAGGAAAAAATAAAGTAAAATTAACACTAAATCTAAAACTAAAATTAACAACTAACTACTTGTGAATTTGGTCTTTGAATTTGCAAGCATCCAGCATAGATTTGAGAAGAGGGGGCTGGTCGACTTCAGATTTCAACTGTCCCGAAAAGACGGAATCAACAAGTGTGGGCGTGATCTTCTCAGCAGAATTAATAATGCAATTAAGAGTATTGCATTGACTGTGTGGTTTTACTAGACACATCCAGTAAGAATCCTAGTTTAATTTTGTCAATCCTTGAATTGATTTTTCCTTCTCTTCAGCTTTCTGTTTCCACTCTGTTTTCAATTGCTGTGCTTGTGGTAGGTATCCCAGAATGGTTTCTGAAATTAAATTAACCTTGTGTAAATTCTCATTTACACAATCAGTAATGTTTCTCGTCGTTGTAGCTGCTTCCTCTGCTGCTTTTTCTGCCTCTTTGATCTGTGCATCCCATTTATTGAAGAGTATTTATTTATGGATTTCTTTGATAGTTGGTGCTCCTACTCTTTTTCATTCCTCTGTCTTTTTCCATGCCAAATAATTAGTAACTCTTTCATTTGTTAAATCATAATCATGTCGTAATTCTACGACATGATTAGTGATTTTATCACTTTCTTGACAAAAAGAGTTCCACTGTAAGATTTTCTGCCATAATATATCTTGTTGTTGCAGTAGTTGATTATTCAAAGAAATAGACTCTGAGATAAACTCTGTAAGCTTGGGGACTTCTTTATGCGTTTCTTGCATAATCTATATTTTTTTTTCTTTTTCGGCCAAGCTTTTCTGATAACCGATTTGCATTTGCTGAAACTCTTGCTGTAACTTTTCAAATCGTATCTGCACTTCACTGTTGGCATGTGTTTGTTGCAATTGCTGTTGCGGAACTTGTATTTTATCCTCTTTTTCATTTAATAGCAGCCTTACCTCAGATGCTTTGTCAATAGTCACAGAGGCATAAGCCCCTGTTATCTGAGATAATTTAGTAAGGTTTTCAGTCGGATCCATAGTAGGATCTTTCCATAAAACATCCAATTGTTCTGCATCAGTAGAGAGTGCCTTTTCTAATTTTCTCTTCTTTCTTTGCTTCCTTACTACTGCTTTATGTTGCGGGCTGTAGAATATATCCAGAGGAGGAATTTCCTCTATTTTAAGTACAAGCTCGGCATAGGGAGTAATGGGTATATGTTCTTTTTCTATGACATTGCCACTTATTTCTGTAACCAAAACTTTTGCTGTTTGTATAGGAGTTTGTATGTTCTATCCTTCAACATTAATCAAATCATTAAATGATTCCCATTCTTTATCTAACTGAGTGTTGATAGATGGTTGCTGTACATTAAGAGGTGGAAGATTCAACTGTGTAGTAGTTGAAGTCTGTTGTTGTGACATCTCTTTTGATTGAGTTGTATCCTTCACTAAGCCTTCACTTTTATCCTGATCAGATTTTTTAGAATGTTCAGAAATTTCTTTTTCAAACTTTGACTTAGACCTTTTTGAATCTGAGCTGCCACTGAGACTGACACTAGGAGTTGGTTCCCTTGTGGGTTCCAAACGCAAATTATCCAAAGGAATAGTAGTCAATCTTCTTTCTCTGTATATTTTAAACTCTTGAATTTCTTTTGGGGAGAACCGTGCTTAAGCTAAATTCAAAATGTCTTTAAATGAACATTTTTCTTGAAACATATCATCAAAAAGATCTTCTTCTCCAGAGAATACTCTTACTTTGACAACAGTGGTGAAATCCTTGACAACACCATATGGATCAAATAGCCTTCTCGGAAATTTAAACAATTTTAAACATGTAACATTGCTTACTTCCTTAAATGTGTGACCAACATCAAATAATAAAAATGCTCCGCGGGATACAAGAAATTAGGCCCAAATGGCTTTCTTTTTATCCTTTAATTCTTTTGTCAAACCTCCATTTCCACAGGTTTGATATGCAATTTCCCGAGCCATGAGTTTATCTGGAACATATAAGGGCAAAACATGAGGAGAAGCAAAGCGTCCAAAAACCCTCACATAAGTAAACAGTTCTTCTCCAAACCATCTTGCGACAGGGAGAATGTCTACTTCTGCTTCAGGGGACAACCTTGGGGCATCCTTATTATACAACACTCTGTACAGAGGCAACATTATGCCATGGCAAATTTTATAAAAATGAGGAATGAATTTTGATTCCCACAACTCTTCGTGATAGACATGAATGGGCAAGGGATCCTGAATTGTCCATTGCCAACCCATTAAAGGGAACTTAGAAACAAAGCAGATTGAATCCATAACATAGGCAGATAGATAAAAAGGAGGATAAATCCTCTGAGACACAATCCATTTAGACCACTAATTGAAAATAGTTGTGGCTAAATTATCAGACAATATTTTGGCCCAGTCTACAATGGTGGCGTTAACATAAGCATTCAATAAGGGAAGCCATTCAGGCAAAATCTTATTAATGTCGGGCTTTCCAAAAAGCCTACATAACATAGCAGTAGCAAAACAATATGGAGAGGTGAGTGAACCGGTACTGTACATACCGTGTTTATCTTTCTTCAGTGGTTCATCTCTTCTGGTCCATTCTTTAGTGCATTCCGCCAAATTGACATTTTCCCTGGCAAATTTCTCCATAAATTGTTTGTTGTAAGTTGCCTGAGGCTCCGAAAAATGATACATAAGCCTCAAATCTTCTGGAGTGAATGACCCGATGAGCTCTTGACCTAGAGTTTTGAACTATCTATCTATGATATCAGTGCTATCCAGCACCCATTTTACCATGTCTGTATACGAAAGAATTATCGGTCTTGTTGCTATCCGGTGTAAAAATGAACAAGCTAGTTCTGTAAGAGATGCTTCAGAGGAATTACTTGAACCCGTGATAGCCGCAACGTCCATTACTCTTGGGTTTTCTTCTTCAAGCAAACTAAACATACCCTCCCAAGTGGTGATACCAGCGTCCTTGTTGCAAGCAGTGTCTGCGTATAAGGAAGCCATCTCTTTATTTTCAGAATTCAGAGCTTTCTCTTTCTTTCCAGAACTAGGAGCTTTCTCTTTCTTTCCCATAATGCTCTGAATGTTGCTTTGTATAGTCTCCTGTTCTTCGCGCTTGCAGTTTTACGAATTAAGTGAGAATAATGATATGAGAAAGGTGACGGGATAGTTTTTAAATGCTGAAGGCGTATGAAATATATTATTTAATCGTGAAATAACCCTTCGATCAAAACAAAATCCTTTTTAATTAATAATTGACAATCCATTCATTACTTGACATTAAGGCGCATAACGGGTCTCGATTTACGAAAAAAATTTCTTCGTACAACGAGCTTTTTTTAAGAATTTGCGATAGTGTGATCTGCGATTTTCTTTGCAATATCGTAAAATCGCAATATCACAAATCGCAGCTTTCACAAATAAAAATTATTGCAAATCGCAACTTTCACAAATCGCAATCAGTAACATCGTGAAATCGTAATATGGCAAAATCGTAATATCGCGAAATCGCAATATCGCAAAATATAACATATGAATAATGTCCGTTAATATATTTTCTGCGATATGCGATTTGCGATAAATATTTTTCTGCATAGTTTTTTGGATTGCGTGTGATGGATGTGATATTGAAAGAAAGGTTTTATTCTAATCTATCATAAACTTAAGTTTAGTTTAAAAAATTTTCAAAGAAATTTCTTTAAGTCCATGATAGTAAGTTTTATTGAAAATGAAAACAAACACCAATAATTTTTTTGGATTTTTAAACTAAGGGTCCCCACTTATTTAGTATTATTACTAATATTAAATAAGAAGTGGGGTTGTTGCTGGCCACAACAATTGGCGATTCACTTGGAAGAACCAGTTATCTCTACATTTCTTTTGAATTTTCTAAACTTTTCAAAACATAAAATTTTCCAGAAAGTCAAACTTTATTATAAAAAGACAAAGTACATTATGCTTCAATCTATGAATGATACTTCATTTCTTCTATGAGCAAATTTGACTATTCACTTCCTCAAGCTAGTCCTTGTATCTACATCAGTCATTACTTGGTTTTAAAGATAAAAAACAAAAGGCTTCTCTGTAAATTAGTTTTAAATATGCTCATTTGTCATAGGTAGAGCCACTGCTGCCAGCAAGCGTCTATAGCTTCGACAGGGTTACCTGTTACCCAACAATGATCCTGTGTCCTACTTAGAAAAATATACAATTTTCAAAGAGAAATCCATATTCACACTTATTGCTTTTATTTTCTTTTTTATCCTTAAAGAACAATGTCTTGGTTTGATAGCCAATTTATGACAGTGCCACTCACTTGATTTATAACTTTGCTAAACAAGCTGGCTCGTGATGAGACCCCTTGCCTTTTGATTGCAATAATCTTAAGTCATTGCCCTGTTGTGGTATGCAATATTGGCAAAGTCAGCAAGCTATAATATCTATGATCATGATAAGTCGACTCGTGATGAGACTTCTTAATCTTTAAGTTAAAAGTGTATCATTGGATTATTCCCTGAACTTTGTAATTTTCTAGGTGGGGAGGAAGTCATTGTTTCCTTAAGATAGCTCTGGACGACAATAATAGAGTTTTTGGAAAAGAAATTTTCTACAAAGAATCTTCGTTTTGTTATTGATACCTTTCATTGGACTGATATAAAACAATCTTTCACCAAAAGTTGCTTTTCATCAAAATTTTCAAAGTTGAAATTAATATCATTTCCAGATTAAAAACTTTAAACTGTATCTTTGGATAATAATGATCAATATTCTGAAAATAATTCTATTTATATAAGTGAAGAAATAAAATCTAAAAAGAGAACTAGTATGTTTTTGATGAATTCCAAATGTAACCATTAACAACTGGTTTTATTATGACAAACAAAGAAAACTAATCTACAAAAATAGAAGAATGATCTCCTATGGAAAATATTTTTTAAGGATTTGTCAATTAATAGGTAAAGATTCTCTTTTCCCTGTTAAATTTTGTAACATAAAAGTAGATGGATCTATGGTCTCTGCAATTTGAAAAGGACCAAGCCACATTCGTTGAAATTTTGTATGTTTTCCTTTTTCCTCATGAGCCTTGTCCCATTTTAAAACTAGATCTCCTAACTGAAAATCCTTCCTAGTTATCATGTTTGAATCAAATGAAGCTTTAAATAATGCTTGATGATGAGCATGAGTTACTTTAGCCTTTTCTCGTTGTTCTTCTAACTTAATTATTTCCATCTGCCTTAATTGTAAAGAAGAAGTTGGTTCTTCATCAATATATTGGACTAAGGCTAAAGAAGGGATTGTTAGATGAGTTGGAAGAACCACTTCTCTCCCATAAACTAAATTAAAGGGAGAAGTGCCAATAGAAGCCTTCTGTGTTATTCGATCTGCCCATAAAGCATATATTAAAGACTTATGCCAATTTTTATGATTTTGATCAGTGGTTCGGTTAATGATTTTGATTAAGTTTTTATTCATGGATTCAGCTAACCCATTTCCCTGTGGATAATAATTGGCAGAATATTTAAGTTTGAAACCTCTCTTGAGTGCAAATTCAGTCATAGCATTACCAGAAAAATATGATGCATTATCAAACATTAAAGCAGAAGGTAAACCAAACCTAGTGATTATGAACTGATCTATAAATTCAATGATATGTTCAGCATTAGCAGTCTTGAGAGGGACTGCTTCTGCCCATTTTGTAAAATAATCAGTTGCTGTAATGATATATCTATGTTGTTTAGAAGAGTTATGAATGATCTCACCTATTATATCCAATCCCCATTGATCAAAAGGTTGATCAATGTTGACTAGTTGTAATGGCAATGATGGTTTCTTTTGTCTTCCAGCTGCAGTTTGAAAAATTTGACATTTCCTTGCATAGTTATGTGAATCTTTAAATAGTGTGGGCTAGTAATAGCCTGCACGGAGGATCTTATGTGCAGTAGCATCTCTAGCATAATGTCCACCTGCTGGCCCATCATGAAGTTCCTGCAAGACTTTTTCAGCTTCAGATTTCTCCAGACATCTTAGAAGAACAAAATCATAATTCATCTTAAAAAGAACATCATTCACAAGCTAATATTGTTTAGCCTTCAACCTTAGAGCTCTTTTCTTGGTGTGATCGAGATTTGGAGGAGCATATACATTCTTCAGATAAAATATGATATCAGCATATAATGATTCAACATCGTTTAGGCTTACCTCATATGTTTGTATTTCTTCAGATGGTTTTTCAGAAATAAGCAATGCTCTAGCTAGTATTTTGCAAAAGCCTTGACCTCTTACAATACTTTCCAGTTTGATTTCTACATCATATTCTTGTAAAGCAGTAACCCAATTGGCTCTTTTCTCACCCACATATTTTTGTACTAAAATATTTCTTACCACTAGAAACGGTACTATGATTTTTGTATGGGTTTTGAGTAGAAAGGGTCTGAAATATTTAATTGCTTTGAAAACAACATAAGCTTGTTTCTCCACATCTGAATAATTCAATTCATCTCCTTGTAAATTTGAACTGAAAAAGGAAATTGGAGCTTCTGTTTTGTCTTGATTTGCTTGAGTGAGTATTGCAGCATAAGATTTGTCAGAGGCAAATGTGTACAAAATAAAAGGATCAGAAAAATTTGGAGTTGCTAAAGATGGAGCATTGATAATTGCTTGTTTGATCAGATTAAATGCCTCATATTCATCTTTGCCCCATTTGAAGTTTGAATTCTTTTTAATCATTGCTTGCAAGGGTGATACAATTCTCAAAAAATCTGGCACAAATATTTTTACAAAATTAATCTGGCCAAGAAAAGATTGCATAGCTTTCTTGTTGTGAGGTAAAGATATTTCAGAAATTTCCTTGATTCTATCAGGATCAATATGAATTCTAGATTTTGATACTATAAATCCAAGAAGTTTTCCTTCACTTAATGCAAAAAAGGACTTTTTTGGATTAAGTGAAATTCCATACCTTTGACAGCGTTGGAAGATCTGCTTCAGATCTCTAAGATGATTGCTTCATTTTTTAGAATATACAGTTATATCATCCAAGTACATTACCACTGATTTTTTAACAAATCCTTTGAAAGAAATGTCCATAGCTCTCTGAAATTTGGCACCAGCGTTGATTAGACCAAAAGGCATCTTTTGATATGCGTAAGTGCCCCATTTGGTTTTGAATGTAGTTTTTTCGGCATAGTATTATTGGTGCTATCTTGGAGCAATTGTTTGTCATGTTGATCTTCATCAATTATCTGATTAGTGTAAGATCCTTCAGATGTGAGAAAATTTACAATATCAAGATCATCATTGAAAATCCTCCAATTGGTAACATTATCAGGAATCGAGGGTCTAAAGATTAATTCAATTGAAAATCGATCAGGACTAAAGTCTTCTGCAGGAATGAGCTTGGAAGCTACATTAGCTAGGAGGTCTGAACTAACATTGTGAATTCTAGGAATTGATGAAATATTAAATGCTATAAAATGTTCAGTCAGATCTTGGACTAAAGATTGATAGTGCTTTAAATGACCTGATAAACAATGTATAGTATTGCGTACCTGTTTAATTACAATTTCCGAATCTCTGAAAACTTGTAGATATTTGATGTCTAATTCGATTGCTTTATATAGTCCTTGGACTAAAGCCTCGTATTCTGTGGTGTTATTAGTACAATCAAATTCGAGTCTGCAAGTTAGCATAATTTTTTTTCCCTCTGGACTAACCAAAATGCATCCTGCTCCTGCTCCTTCGTTAGACTTAGAACCGTCAAAAAACAATTTCCAAAATAAAGATTTATTTACAGGGGTATCTACAAAATTAATACATTTAGAACTATCTGTTTGAAAATAATTTTCTATTTGAGATAAAACAAAATTTTCTAAATAAGGTGAAGTATGAGCATTGAAATTTCCTAAGAAAGAATCAACTGAATAATTGCCAATGATATTACTGTTGTATGCAACTGGTTCATTCTCTCCTTCCAATTCTGTTACTATGTATTTCTGATGTTTTTCTCGTTCAACCTTTATCTAATTTGGTTTACCATTGTAAGGAAGCCACATATGTGACCAATCAGTTGCGAAATATCCATGAAGTTTTTCTAACCAATCTCTGCTAAGAATTAAGCCATAAAATTCTGGAATATCTACAATTAAAATATCAATGACTTGACATACCTTTGGGTTTGATGATAATCTTATGGTAATCTGATTTAATTCGCCAATTACTTCAACGTGTGATCGATCTAACTGAAATATGCGCACAACAGATTTTTGTGGTTGAATGTTCAGCTTTGCACATATTGATTTTGGTAGAATATTATATGAAGCTCCAGAATCCACTAAACAATTATGCAAATTTTTATTGAAAACTTCATAAGTAAGAAGAAATGGAGGAGTATGAGATCTTTACCTTCCTCCAATTAAAGCGATATTTTCTAGATCAACTTTACTGATCGCATTAGCTGGAGGTCTTCCCATCTCATTGGAAGCTTGAGAAATCACAGGATCGGGCAAAGGTTTTTCTGATACAACATGTAATTCTTTCAAAAGTACCTTTTGTTGGTGTTTTAACTTGCTCAATTCATAAAAAGTGATGTTAGCCCTAGTCTTCTTCATGTCTTCTATGATATTATACTCCATTTCATCTGGAACAATCAGTTTTCTCGATGGAGTTGATGAATCTGTCTGGACTGGGCTAGTTTGAATTGCTTTAGATGTCATTTTCTTGGGTGCAACTTTATCTTTATTCAATGATCTTGCGCTCTTTGACTTAGGAGTAGATTGAGGAGGATCAAGTTGATTTCTACTTCAAGTGCTAACTGGAGATGCTTCTTGATCTTCCTCATTTGGAAGGATGAAATCCCACATACCTTGTACTTCTACAACTTCTTCTTCATCAATAGTCTCTTCAGTAGCAGTTTCTTCTTCTTCTTCTTCTGATTCAGCATTAGTAATGGCATTTGGTGGTTTTGAATCAGTTGAATGGTTTCTTCTAAAAGGCTTGAAATATTTTTTAGAAGATGTTTCTGCCACTTGTTTCTTAATGTCAACCATTTCGTTAGACATGGTTTTCAAAACTTTTTGCAGTCCTTCTAAATCAAATGGATCTTTTGATTGATTTTTCTTGGGATCTTCCTTAAAAGTGACTTTCTTGGATTTTCGTTCTTCTATTGCATTTTTCTTGTCTAAAGCAATGATACATTTTTCTACCGCTATTGCCTCCTTCATGTTATCTACTAAAGTTGTTTTGTTAGCCCTATCAACGAAGATTGCTATGTTTGATGGTAGAGTAGAAATATACCATTCACTTCGCACTTCTTCACTAGGCTTGGAGGCAGTAGGAATTTTGTTTAACAATTTATTGAAACATGAATTGAAATCCTTGACAAGTTCCTTTGAGTCAACTCTAAGATTAGATAGATCATTGATCAATGTTGCTGTAGACCTTTCATCGCCAAATTTAGTCAAAAATTGATCTTGAAAGATATCCCAACTAGTGATGGATCTAGATGGTAATGAAAAATACCATGATCTAGCTGCTCCTTGTAGAGTATAAGGGAAAAGTCGGACAACAGCATCTTCATTAATAACTCCATTGAGATTTATAGACAACATAAAATTGTTTATATGTTCTTCTGCTAACATGCCTGCTTCAGGATTAAACTTAGGCAACCATTTTTCAGGATGGGCTGGTAATTGACTCAAGGGTGCAGGCATTAAGACTGCCCCTAGATTATTCCATGGCATTTGGGCCATCACTGAACTACTAACAGAGGAAAGTGTATAAGATGATGTCTGTGATTGGGAAGATGAAGATTTTATGATTATAGACTATTGAGAAGGTGATGTGGAAGTTCCAGTGAAATGAGGGACAATAGTCTGAAGTGGAGGGGTGGACAGTTGACTTCGTGGTGAAGAGGTTGAGATGGATGATGATGAGGAAAGAGTATCGCTGTCAGACCCTTTAGGTGATTTCCTTGCTCTTTTCCTTGTAGGTAGAGGTAACTCGATTGGCTGAATGCCAAGTTTTTCACTCTGTAATCTGGTAAGGGGATGAGAAGGGTTATATTGAGAAGTTATACTGCCTTGAGATTTATCAGATTGTTGAGGTGATATTGAAAATCGTTGAAGTTTATGAATCAAAGATTCAACTTCAGGAGGTTCAATAGTATATTCTTCTAAAAATTCAGGGTTTGTAGCAGTGTCTGTTCTTCTTGTGACTTCTAGTTCTAGATTTACAATTTCTGAGTGCGATGGAGAAGTCGGGGGAGATAGTGAGGGCGATTTACTCTCAGAATGGTATTTAGATTTAGATTTACTTTCCATTCATAGTTTGTGGCCCTCATTATAGCGCCAAATATGTTGAAGCCCCGAAAATCGGGTCTACAACAAGGGGGATACCCACCCAATCCAGACCTTGGTTAGCAGCTCCTTTTCCGTTTGGTGTAGTGGGTCTGACTGGGGATAATGGGACCAGTTTCCCAATTTGTGTGTGTGTGTTGAGAATAGATATTTCCTTTCTAAAAAGGTTCCTAAGTGAAATTCTTTTTTTCTATTTCTAATCTAATCATATGCAAATTGTATTCTAATTAAAACAGAAATATCTAATTCTAAACTAAACATGCGATAAGATCTTGTTTATGCGATCTAAAACGATTTTGAATAACAATCGGTAATAAATATCATTCAACTGCTATAAGAAAATAATTCAATAAAGATAAACCACTTCATATAAAAAGTTAGATGAACAGTTGTGAAAAACATATCGCATAATAAGCTATTCATACATTAAGCATAAACAAATAGTCATCACCGTACAAAAGTGCCAAATGATAACTAAAGCATTCAAGCATCAATATATAAATAACTGAACATAAATATCACTTTTAACACAGAAGCAGAAAAAGTTAAAAGATAAAAGTACCATTTATAACTGGTTCTACTCATGAACTAGAAGCAATAATTATTTATCTCCTCCTAATCCAACATCTACTAAGAGTACAGAAATGCAACATCAGTAGCAGATATTAGACACAGATATCAATAAATCTCATTCCATTCATTCATAAAAACCTCCTCTGAAGGTGCAGAAATGCATGTTCCGAGGATAAGTTTTTGACAAATTTCTGGACCCTTCTCTAAATTCATGAGAAGGGTTTAAATACTACTAACTAAATCTAATTATATTTTATTAAAAAAAATTAGGATTCGGTTTAAATGACCGTCTTTTTTCTAGGCAAAAATAAAGTAAAATTAACACTAAATCTAAAACTAAAATTAACAACTAACTACTTGTGAATTTGGTCTTTGAATTTGCAAGCATCCAGCATAGATTTGAGAAGAGGGGGCTGGCTGACTTCAGATTTCAATTGTCCCAAAAAGACGGAATCAGCAAGTGTGGGCGCAATCTTCTCAGCAGAATTAATAATGCAATTAAGAGTACTGCATTGACTGTGTGGTTTTACTAGACATGTCCAGTAAGAATCCCAGTTTAATTTTGTCAATCCTTGAATTGATTTTTCCTTCTCTTCAGCTTTCTATTTCCACTCTATTTGCAATTGCTGTTCTTGTCGTAGGTATCCCATAATGGTTTCTGAAATTAAATTAACCTTGTGTAAATTCTCATTTACACAATCAGTAATGTTGCTCGCCACTGTAGCTGCTTCCTCTACTGCTTTTTCTGCCTCTCTGATCTGTGCATCCCATTTATTGAAGAGTATTTCTTTATGGTTGTCTTTGATAGTTGGTGCTCCTACTATTTTTCCTTCCTATGTCTTTTTCCATGCCAAATAATTAGTAACTCTTTCATTTTTTAAATCATAATCATGTTGTAATTCTAGGACATGATTAGTGATTTTATCACTTTCTTGACAAAAAGAGTTCCACTGTAAGATTTTCTGGCATAATATATCTTGTTGTTGTAGCAGTTGATTATTCAAAGAAATAGACTCTGAGATAAACTCTGTAATCTTGGGGTCTTATTTATGCGTTTCTTGCATAATCTGTATTTGTTTTTCTTTTTCGGCCAAACTTTTATGATAATCGATTTGCATTTGCTGAAACTCTTGCTGTAACTTTTCAAATCGTATCTGCGCTTCACTGTTGGCATGTGCTTGTTGCAATTGTTGTTGTAGAACTTGTATTTGATCCTCTTTTTCATTTAATAGCAGCCTTACCTCAGATGCTTTGTCAATAGTCACGGAGGCATACGCCCCTATTATCTAAGATAATTTAGTAAGGTTTTCAGTCGGATCCGTAGTAGGATCTTTCCATAAAACATCCAATTGTTCTGCAGCAGTAGAGAGCGCATTTTCTAATTTTCTCTTCTTTCTTTTCTTCCTTACTACTGCTTTATGTTGCGGGCTGTAGAATATATCCAGAGGAGGAATTTCCTCTATTTTAAGTACAAGATCGGCAGAGGGAGTAATGGGTATATGTTCTTTTTCTGTGACATTGCCACTTATTTTTGTAACCAAAACTTTTGCTATTTGTACATGAGTTTGTATGTTCTGTCCTTCAACATTAATCAAATCATTAAATGATTCCCATTCTTTATCTAACTGAGTGCTGATAGATGGTTGCTGTACATTAAGAGGTGGAAGATTCAACTGTGGAGTAGTTGAAGTCTGTTGTTGTGAAAACTCTTTTGATTGAGTTGTATCCTTCACTAAGCCTTCACTTTTATCCTGATCAGATTTTTTAGAATGTTCAGAAATTTCTTTGTCAGACTTTGAATTAGACCTTTCTGAATCTGAGCTACCACTGAGACTGACACTAGGAGTTGGTTCCCTTGTGGGTTCCAAATGCAAATTATCCAAAGGAATAGTAGTCAATCTTCTTTCTCTGTATATTTTAAACTCTTGAAATTCTTCTGGGGAGAATTGTGCTTGAGCTAAATTCAAAATGTCTTTAAATGAACATTTTTCTTGAAACATATAATCAAAAATATCTTCTTCTCTAGAGAATACTCTTACTTTGACAATAGTGGTGAAATCCTTGATAATACCATATGGATCAAATAGCCTTCTCGGAAATTTAAACAATTTTAAACATGTAACATTGCTTACTTCCTTAAACGCGTGACCAACATCAAATAATGAAAATGCTCTGCAGGATACAGGAAATTGGGGCCAAATGGCTTTATTTTTATCCTTTAATTCTTTTTTCAAACCTCCGTCTCCACAGATTTGATATGCAATTTCCCGAGCCATGAGTTTATCCAGAACATATAAGGGCAAAACATGAGGAGAAGCAAAGCTTCTAAAAACCCTCACATAAGTAAACAGTTCTTCTCCAAACCATCTTGCGACAGGGAGAATGTCTACTTCTACTTCAGGGGACAACCTTGGGACATCCTTATTATACAACACTCTGTACAGAGGCAACATTATGCCATGGAAAATTTTATAAAAATGAGGAATGAATTTTGATTCCCACAACTCTTTGTGATAGACATGAATGGGCAAGGGATCCTGAATTGTCCATTTCCAACCCATTAAAGGGAACTTAGAAACAAAGCAGATTGAATCCATAACATAGGCAGATAGATAAAAAGGAGGATAAATCCTCTAAGACACAGTCCGTTTAGACCGGTAATTGAAAATAGCTGTGTCTAAATTATCAGACAATATTTTTGCCCAGTCTACAATGGTGGCGTTAATAGCAGCATTTAATAAGGGAAGCCATTTAGGAAAAATCTTATTAATGTCAGGCTTTCCAAAAATCCTGCATAACATAGCAGCAGCAAAACAATATGGAGAGGTGAGTGAACCGGTATTGTACATACCGTGTTTATCTTTCTTCAGTGATTAATCTTTTCTGGTCCATTCTTTAGTGCATTCCACCAAATTGACATTTTCCCTAGCAAATTTCTCCATAAATTGTTTGTTGTAAGTTGCCTGAGGCTCCGGAAAATGATATATAAGCCTCAAATCTTCTAGAGTGAATGACCCGATGAGATCTTGACCTGGAGTTTTGAACTGTCTGTCTGTGATATCAGTGCTATCCAGCACCCATTTTACCATGTCTGTATATGGAAAAATTCTCGGTCTTGCTACTATCCAGTGTAAAAATGAACAAGCCAGTTCTGTAAGAGATGCTTCAGAGGAATTACTCGAACCCGCGGTAGCCGCAATGTCCATTACTCTTGGGTTTTCTTCTTCAAGCAAACTAAACATACCCTCCCAGGTGGTGATACCAGCGTCCTTGTTGCAAGCAGTGTCTGCGTATAAGGAAGCCATCTCTTTATTTTCAGAATTCAGAGCTTTCTCTTTCTTTCCCATAATGCTCTAAATGTTGCTTTGTATAGTCTCATGTTCTTCACGTCTGCAGTTTTATGAATTAAGTGAGAATAATGATATGAGAAAGGTGACGGGATAGTTTTTAAATGCTAAAGGCGTATGAAATATATTATTTAATCATGAAATAACCCTTCGATCAAAACAAAATCCTTTTTCATTAATAATTGACAATCCATTCATTACTTGACATTAAGGTGCATAACGGGTCTCGATTTACGAAAATATTTTCTTCGTACAACGAGATTTTTTTAAGAATATGCGATAGTGCGATCTGCGATTTGCTTTGCAATATCGCAAAATCGCAATATCGCAAATCGCAGCTTTCGCAAATCAAAATTATTGCAAATCGAAACTTTCGCAAATCGCAATTAGTAACATCGCGAAATCGTAATATGGCGACATCGCAATATCACGAAATCGCAATATCGCAAAATATAACATATGAATAATGTCCGTTAATATATTTTCTGCGATATGAAATTTGCGATAAATATTTTTCTGCATAGTTTTTTAGATCGCGTGTGATGGCTGTGATATTCAAAGAAAGGTTTTATTCTAATCTATCATAAACTTAAGTTTAGTTTAAATATTTTTCAAAGAAATTTCTTTAAGTCCATGATAGTAAGTTTTATTGAAAATGAAAACAAACACTAATATTTTTTTTGGATTTTTAAACTAAGGGTCCCCACTTATTTAGTATTATTACTAATATTAAATAGGATGGTGGGTTGTTGCTGGCCACAATACAGTCACAAACAAAATTACAGCAATCATGACATTTCAGGTGGATGGGATTTCTTCAACAGTTTCACTTGGTTATAAGGTACAAGAAAGTTATTTTCAATAAAGTTGCTGATATACTTTCAAGACCGATTATTAGTGCATCTACTTTACTCAAAAATGACTCTATTGTACATGAGAGTTACATAGAACAATATGCACATGATGTTGATTTTCAAGATGTGTATGCTAGTTTGAGTGAAGGGAATCAAGTTGCAGAAAATGATTATCACATGCATAACAATTTGTTGTTTCATTTGGGCAAACTGAGTATACAACAAGGAGAGAGGCTAAGTGTCATGAGAGAAGTTCATTCATCTCTTATTGTTGGACACTTTGGGGTAAGAAAAATAGTGGCGCATCTACATAGGTATTGCTATTGGCCTCGCATGATAGATAGTGTGTCGCATTTTATAAGAGGTTTTTCTATGTGTGCAACAAGCAAGCCTAGTAATAGGAATATTGGGTTTTACATGCCACTACCGGTACCATCAAGGCCATGGAAGAGTGTCTCCATGGACTTTGTTTGAGGTCAAACTATGTCAATAAAACATCATGATTATATTTATGTAGTTGTTGATAGATTTAGTAAAATTTGTATAGTTATGCCATGTAAGAAAACCATTATTGTTGAAAAAAATGCTGAACTTTATTTTCAACATGTATGGGTTCATTATAGATTTCCAAATTCTATTTTTAGTGACAGGGATTCTAGGTTCATTGGAAATTTTCGATCCAATCTATGGATTATGATGGACACAAAGTTGAAAAAGAGTATTGCTTTTCATCCACAAACTAATGGACAAACCGAGGTGGTGAACAGAATCATTGTGCATCTATTGAGAAGATATTGCAAAAAACATCCTAATTTGTGGGATGAGCAACTGCATTACATTCAACACCCTTACAACTAGGAAAAACAATCTTCTACAAAGACATCACCTTTTGAAGTATGCTTTTGGTATTTTCCAAAATCACCATTAGACTTCATCTTTGAGAAGGATGTTGCAATTGATGGGCATAATGATATTGTCAAGGCTCGAAATTGAAATTTACAGGATTGGGTTGAAACTATGATGGTTGTGTAGATCTTGTCTTCTTGATTCTGGCGTTACGAATGGTTCAAAAAACCAATGTCGTATGAGGGACATATTGTGTTCTGATCGAATTCCTAAACAGCTAAATTTTGCGATAGGGTTGACTGGGATGCCCAGTCAACATGGAGGATGCACAATCAGCAAAAAAGGAATATTCCAAACAATATTCCTTTTATCAGATCCAGTCAGAGGCTGACAAGTGGTGCTATGTGATTGGTTTAAGGTTTTCACGTTTTTTTGAAGGACCAATGGAAGGGTGACATGTGGCCAACCCTGAGGCTGCCACGTGTCCCTGGGAAGGTGTAATAAAATTTTATGGAGGTCCGCAGGGCTCAACCCCACAACCTTCAGTAGAAAAACCACCCGCCACACCATTTGCGCCTTGCATTAGATATTAACCTATAAGGGTCAAAGGTTAACTTTAAAGTTTAATTCGAATGCGATTGGGGGTTGGGATCGCCGACGGTCCCAACCAGCCGATGGTCCAAGGTATATGATCAAATGTCGTTTACAACAAACCAGAACACCAAACCATTAAGGCCTATCTGCTCAGGGTCATCACAACAATTAAGCCTTGTCATATGGCAGAGTCTATGTGACGGCTACTCCGATGGTTACATGACATTAAACTTGGGTTTCAATGTTATTACCCCCGGTATAAGTAGAGTTATACTCTGATATTAAATGCAACCGTGGGTTTTGGGGGTTGGCATGTGGCCAACCCCTACCCTTAACATTAAATTTTCAGTTAGTGCTGGCAAAAAAGTTAGAGCACGCCCTATTTTTGTGGTTTTTGGCTAAATTTAACTCCAGTTAAGTGGAGTTCTCCACAATTAGTGGAGCTTTTCTAGGAATTACTGGGAAAATGAGTTGGAGGCTCAATTTTCGCCCATTATGAGTGAATGAAGAGTCGATATAGACTAATTGGAGCATTTTGGAACCATTGGTGTAGAGAAAACAACCATTAGAGGCATATAAAGACATGTATTTGTAAAATTTTGAGCATAATGAAAGATGGACATGCCATTGGGAGCTAGACCAATAGATGTAGCTCAGGAGGGGTGAACTGCTTCATCATGCCTGCTACGTAAATGTTATTTGGTGTTTTATTTCTCTATTATACACTATTGTTCAGTGTTATTTTTTCTTATTTCATGCTTCTAATTCACTAAAATCACTTATATTTCATGGTTAAAATCCTCAATCCTTAAGAGAACTATGGAGACAAGTATGCACATGTTTTATAATTGAAAAGACACTTAGTACAACAAACTAATACAACCCTTTCATATTAGGGAGTTATATTCAAAATCAATGGAGATCAAATATTTGTTCCCATAAACTAGATCATATGCAGTAAACCTTGTAGTTGTCTTCCAAGTGGTATTGTAAGCCCAAGTGGATTCCACCAATGTGTTTTCCCAATCTTTCCTGTTGCTTCTCACAACCTTGGTGAGGATGTTTTCCAATGCTCTATTTGTCACTTCCACTTGGCCATTTTCTTGAGGATGATAGGTAGTGGAAGTCTTGTGCTTTATCTTGTGTTGCCTCATGAGGTTATTAATGAGATGAGATGTAAATTGAGCCCCTTGATCGGTGACTACCTCTATGGGGTATCCAAACTTTTAGAACACATTCTCTCTCAAAAACTCATCTACCTTCTCTTATATTGTTGCTTTAAAAACCCTTCTTTCATCCCACTTGGTCAAGTAATCGGTCTAGACTATGATATATATCTTCTTCCTGGATTGTGGATCAATGGGTCCAATGAAGTCCATGCCCCACTTTTCAAATGGCTCTAAATCCACTTGAGTTTGGAAAGGAATTTCACCCCACAGTGTAGGACTCCCCATCCTTTGACACTAATCACATATACTGGTGTATCTCTTGGCATATTGGTGGAGGGTAGGCCAATAGTAGCATGCTTGCAAAGCTTTGAAGGTTGTCCTCTTATCAGAAAAATGACCCCCATAGGGACCATCATGACATGCTAAGAGGATTTTTAATACCTCCTCTTCCCTCACACATTCTGATAACATGATCTAGACCCAATTTGAAGAGATTGCCACCAATCCAAGTGAAAGTGGCACTTTTCCTTATAATCTTGTTATTTTCTTTGGATGAAAGGTTTGGAGGAAACCTCTCAACAACCAATTAGTTAGCTATATCAGAAAACCAAGGAGAGAATGGTGATATAGCGGATAGATGTTCATCTAGAAGCTAATCATCCACCATTCCTTCCTCATCTGCAGATAAAGTTATTCTAGATATTGAATCTGCAATAACATTTTCCCTTCCTATTTTATCAACAATTTTCAAATCAAATTTTTGCAATAACAACAACCATCTAATGATTATAGCATTAAAATCCACTTTATTCATTAATTAATTGATTGCTACATGGTCAGTATGTACAAAGGTCTAATAACCAGTAATGTAGTGCCTGAATTTTTTTAGGGAATGGAAAATGGTTAAGATCTCCTTTACAGTGACAGTATAGTTAAGTTGAGCTTTGGACAGATTCTTGCTAATGATATAAATGGGATAGGGTAATTTATCTTCCAACTGCCCCAAGGCTTCCCCAACAGCTTTATTCAATGCATGTGTATGAATGAGGAAGGGCAGCACCGAATTGGGACCTCGAAGAATAGGGGTAGTGGTTAGCTTTTCCTTAATGAGATCAAAGCCTCCTGATAGAGAATAGACCAAAAAAACTCAGATTATTTTGCAAAAAATATGAATAATGGTGAAGCCACTTCTCTGAAGTCCTTAATGAACCTCCTATAGTATCCAACCAACCTAGGAAACTTCTGACATCTCGGTGCTTCTGAGGAAAAGGCACCCTATTTATGATGGTGATTTTTTTTGGGCCTACCTATATTCCTTCTTGTGATATTGAGTGGCCTAGGACTATCCCTGCCCTTTTTAGAAATCCAAATTTTTCACGACAGAGTCCTACCCTTTGGGTTGTGCAATGCCCCAACTACCTTCCAAAGAGTTGTCTTGAGAATTTTCTCTGAGCTAGTCTATGACTCTGTTGAAATATACATGGATGATTTCACACCATATGGGGATGACTTCCAGGAAGCTCTCTCCAATTTGGGTAAAGTACTGAGAAGGTGCATTGAGATGCATCTCTCCCTGAGCCCAAAAAATTGTGAATTTATGAAGAGAGCAGGAGTTGTATTAGGAAACTCAATCTCCCAAGGAGGAAGACAGGTGGAACCGAGAAAAATCACTATTATCAAAAGGGTACATTGCTCCTCAAAAGAAGATATATTTCAGGAGCTTCTTAGGGTTAGCTGGTTATTATAGAAGATTCATCAAAGATTTCAATAAGATGGCTTCACCACTATTTGATTTATTGGCCAAAGATTCAAAGTTTATTTGGTATGGTCCTTTTCAAGAGGATTGTGAGCTCATTAAGGGAAAGTTGACTACTGCCCCCATTCTTCGAGGTCCAAATTGGACTCTGCCTTTCCACATCCACACAGATGCATTCAACAAAGCTGTGGGGGCAACATTAGGGAAGTTAGAAGACAAATGACCTTATGCAATATATTTCATTAGTAAGAACTTGTCTAAGGCTGAACTAAATTATACTATCATAGAGAAGGAGATGTTAGCCATTGTCTATGCTTTAAAAAAATTAGACATTATGTAACTGGGTATTAGACCTTTGTTCACACTAACCATGCAGCCATCAAATATTTAATGAACAAAATAGATGTTAATGCTAGAATAATTAGATAGTTTTTACTTTTATAGCAGTTTGACCCAACCATTGTTGATAAACCTGGAATGGAGAATGTTGTCGCAGATTTTTTATCCAGGTTAGCTCTATCTGCAGGTGAAGAAGGAATGGTGGATGACCAGCTTCCAGATGAACATTTATTTGATATATCAGCACTCTCACCATGTTTTTCTGATATAGATAACTACTTGGTTGCTGGAAATTTCCCTCCTAATCTCTCTTACAGGGAGAAAATCAAGATCATCAGAAAAAGTGCCCCTTTCACATGGATTGGGGGAAATATTTTCAAGCTAGGCCTTGACCAAATCCTTAGGAGATGTGCGAGGGAGGAAGAATTTTTTGATATCCTCTCTGCATTTCACAATAGCCCTTGTGGAGGCCACTTTGCTACAAAAAGGACTGCTTTCAAAGTTTTGTAGGTAGCATATTATTGGCATACCTGTTAGTATGAATCCTTTGTCGAAGTGTACGAAAAAGGACCACTTTAGCTATGCATAAATAATAGCCCTAACAACAAAAGTGGCTGCGAATATCTTCAGATCTGCGATTAGTTAGACAAGAAAATAGTTGCAAAATACCAGATCTATGTATGGAAAGACATTAAGCAGTAAAAACAAGGTTTTGCTCCATATACCAATAGACAAGACAAGAACAAATTTTGAAAGAATTTTTGTATTAATGGGGCACCTGTGAGGAAAAACAGAAGGAGTATCCAATTCCCCTCAGTGGGATGGGTTCTTGGAAGTCCTCAGCACTTTAGATCTAAGATTCTTCTCTCTAGTTGATGTAGAAAAGCAAACATAGAACTCAATGGGAGTTCACAAAGAAAAATGGAAAATGGTGACCAAGAGAAGATCCAGAGTGATCTAATGCAATGAAGGTGGTTAATGAATGGGGAAAACCCCCCTATTTATAACAAAATATTTGGGCGGTCTAGAACTCGGTGCATGAATAAAATATTATTAATCGAATTCTAGAAGCACCCTTTAGGAATATTTTATTATATTTGTTGGAGGGAAAAGGGTTCTTGACTTGGGTCAACTTTAATTTGTTAAGAATAAATAAATAAATGATTTATTTATCTTTTTAAGGAAGTGGTTGAAGGATAATTAAATAAATAATGATTTATTTAATTATTTGTGGGTGATTTCGTCATATTTAACAAGGAATATTATCTAAATAAGATTTAAATAATTATTCCTAGAAAATAATAAGATAAATAAAGGTTTATCTAATTAATTTCTTTTCTTTTGGGTTAAACATGACTGGGAATAATAATTAAATTATGGTTTAATTAATTATTCCATGAGAAAAATCAAACAAATATAGGTTTGTTTAATATATCCTTTTCGGGTTTCCTGTTTAGACCATAAACAACCTAATAAATGTGGTTTATTAAGTTATTTAACATAGTGAAGGCAATTTTACTTAGGGTAAAATTGGTCTTACATGGTGTACTTGGGTCCATCTAATGATAATAGGTTAGATGACCAAAAAATGGTGTACCATATTGCCCCCCAGCGTGCGAGTGTCGTGAGCAAATCGATGACCGAAGTACATCAGAAGAACACAATCACTAGACAGGAAAAGGTGTCGTAGAGAGAAATGCGAGGTAGATAGTGTAGTCGAAGGACTAGACTGTGAGGGAGACGAGACCGCAGTGCAACAAGTCTCTTTTTATGAGAGGGTACCTATGTCGGCTACAAGTAGGGAGGCATACCTATGCCCGCCGAGACAAAGTACAAAAGAATAGTGTGTCCAAAAGAAACAAGGATCGAACCATAAAATATAGCCGGCATAATCATGGTATAATCATGAGCCGATAAAAATACAATGAGGAATCCCACATACATGCCGTGTTCGAGATAACAACAGACTTGTACAATAATATCTGAGTACATGAGATACAAATACAACCCGAATGCCCCCTGCAAGTGGGGAAGGGCTCACAAAATCTGACCGATACATGCAAATCAAAGAGGCGCTGCAAGTGGCTATGGCCAACATCATCAAATATCTGGAGCTGCATCGAAGGCTGCGAAGAAGAGGTCATCTGGGCATGTGGGGGGCTACCTGCAGGGCCACCCCCTCATGAGGGTTGAAACGTCTCACACACACCCGGGAATCATCAAGAGTTGCTGTTGGATCACTGGACCATCAAGTATACGAATCTCGATCATGCTGAAAAGAGCTGGAGAAACAATCAAGCCAAAGGGAAAGGAAGTATCCCTTTGCCTGATCCAAGGCACCGAACAAGAGTGGAATGCTGGAACCAAGGTACACCGCCCTCTAGTCCTGGCTTATGGAATGAAGGAGCTGATGTCGACAGAAGGAGGTCCGCCATAGTTGAGGCAATGAGAGACCCTCAACTAAGGCACGAGAGAAAATAGTAGAGGGACGGACAGACTGACACTAGTGATGATGGTGAAATGGAAAGGACTGAGTAGCGAATGGACGACTTCACTTGTTAGAGCATAAAGGGCATGAATGACATGGCAGCGACTGACACGATATCATAAGGGATAGGGGACAGTGGGACTGAAGGTCATAATATGTGGCACAAGAGAGAGACCAAGCAATGAAGGATGGAGGGCTATAGTGGGGTACAAAGGGACGCGGGATAGACTCCATGAATGCGATGATGACTCAACTTGGATGCTCGAAACAAGGGCGACTCTATGGTGCTGCCACACAGTCAAGGCCCCAATGGGGGACCGTGGAAACATGAGTACAAGGTGGGAACTCATGACGAAAATCGACACAAACATGAACGAGTATGGAAGCGAAGTGATGCCCCACATACAGGTGTTGTAAGTGAGGAAATGCGATTTAGAGTGTAGGTGAAGTGGCCCTTCTTGGACAAAACACGTCCTGGTGAAGTAGCAAATCATAAAAAAGAGAAAAAAAGCTGCGGGCTATCTAAAAGAAAATAAAACATGCATTTCAGAAGGGAAGTGCTAAGGGTAATATTTCTTAAGATAGAGTGCATTGTGAGGATTAGGAAGGGGGTGGCCTTCGAAATCCTCTAAGAGGTATGCCCCCTTACCGAGGTCTTTACTAATGATGTAAGGACCTAACCATAATGAGTCAAACTTCCCGTGACCAAGGACATCATGGGCCTGGTCATATACTAGAACAAGGTCGCCTTCATGAAAAGTGCGAGGCTGGACTTTTCGGTCATACTGAGCTTTGGTGCGCTTTGGTCTGCTCCATGGTTTGCAAGGCAACACGACTGCCTTCGAAAGCGCATTCAAGCATGCATACCTCATTGTTCAGAGGTTGGGTGTCGTGAGAAGTTCAACGGCCAGATGTAGGGAAGGAATTTCACACTCGATCGGTAAGACTGCCTCCTCTCCAAAAACTAGGTGGAAAGGAGTAAACCTGGTGGCGGTTTTAATAGAAGTTTGATAGGCCCACAAAGCAGGGAAGAGCATGAGATGCCAGTTGGTTTTGTGCTTATTCACCGTTCGTTGAAGCATATTCTTGAGGATTTTTTTGACTGCTTCAACTTGGCCATTACCCTGGGGATAATAGGAGGAGGAATATTGGTGCTCAAAACCCAACAGTGAGGATAGCTCACGCCATATCTCATCTTCAAAATGTTTTCCATGGTCGGAGACCAGTTGTTTGGGAACCCCGAATCGAGCTATAACGTGGTTAAAGAAAAAGAGGGCTGCGGTAGCTGCCGTGTTGTTGAATGTTGGCATGGCCTCGGCCCATTTGGTGAAATAGTCGACCGCCACGATGATATACTTGTGGTTACCAGCAGATGGCGGGCGACACTCCATAAATTCGATGGCCCATTTACAGAAGGGACCAGTTGAGACGACCGGATGGAGGGGAGCTGGGGGAGCTCAATGCTTTAGTGGGGCGAAATAAGCTGGCAATCGGGGACAAAGGTTTGACTGCCTCAATGCAATGACTAAAGAGGGAAGGCCAAAAATACCCAGTGCGCATGACTTTCTGGGCAGTAGCAAGACTGAAGAGGTGGCCACCGCAAACGCTGCTATGGCAGGCATTAAGGAATTGTTCAGCTTCAGCGTGTGTGAGACAACGACGAAGGACAGTATCAATCGCGCGACGATAGAGGTCGTCACCGATAAGGAGTTATCGGGGGGCCTGGTGTCGGATACGTCGGCGAGCCTCACGATCAAGGTGGAGGGTGAACTTTTGGGTTCACAAGTAAGTAAGAATGTCGCCATACCACGGGTCGTCGGAAGTAATGGCGAATAAGTGTTCATAAGGAAAATCGTCATTAACGGGAGGGTCTTCTACTCTGCTAGGTAATTCAGAAATGAGCTCAGCAAGGGTTAAGCCTTTCTTACTCTTTGGTGTGACAAATTCAAGGTCGAATTCCTGAAGAATAATGACCCAATGGGCTTATTTCCCAGTGAGGATACGATGACTCAATAGGAAATCCATGGGGTTGGAATTAGTCACAACCTTGGTGGAGCGCATGAGGATATAATGACGAAGTTTTTGGACTGAGAACACAACAGCCAGCGCTAATTTTTCTTCATATGAGTATGAGACAGGGGGTCCTACAAGGTTCTTACTGACATAGTAAATCACATGCTCGATGCCATGGTCATCCTCCTGGATAAGGACTCCAGCGACCGAATAGGTGGAAGTGGAGATATACAGGATGAAGTCCCGATCAAAGTCGGGGGGGGGGGGCGGATCAAGGGAGCGAATCTGAGAGCCTGCTTGAGGGCATTGAAAGACTCATGAGCATAGGAATCCCAAACAAATGGGATATTATATCGGAGGAGTCTAAGGAACCCATGTGTGGTGGTGGCATAGTCAGGGACGAACCGACGAAGAAAATTAGCTTTGCCTTGGAGGCTTTGGAGCTGGCGGAGGGTACGCGGAATGGGGAGTTCAAGAATGGCTTGAACTTTTAAAGGGTCAAGAGTGATACCATCCTTAGACACTATGAAGCCTAAGAGACGGCCGGAAGGAACGCAAAAAATGCATTTCAACGGATTAAGGTGGATATTATACTTGCGGCATCGGAGAAAAATGGTACGCAGATCGTGGAGGTGCTGCGCCCAATGCTTAGAATGCGCAGTGAGGTTGTCTAAATAAGCAAGGATAATATGAGCTATGTCATGGAATTAATAGGACATGGCCCGTTGAAAAGTGGCACCAGCGTTTTTAAGGCCGAAAGGCATGACCCCAAGCAGGTTGTGCCTCACTTTACTAAATGAACTGGTTTGAGCTGGATAGCAGACAAGAGAGGCCTAATGGACCTGGTTCACCATGGAAGATAGAACTTCTGCCTCAACACAACTCTCTAATGATCATCAATGAACGGTGTGGGGAAGTTGTCTTTGGGACAAGCTTGGTTCAAGTCACGAAAGTCCATGTGCAGACACGTGATGGTGCTCTTCTTTCTAAGAACTAGGAACTAGGTTGGATACCCAAGTGGTGTATTCAATGGGGTAAATGAAACCAGCCTGCTTGAGCTTGTCGATTTCGGCGTTGATAGCGTCATGTCTGGAAGGATGAATGGGTCTCAACTTTTGACGGATCGAGCCAAGGCCCCACAAGACGATGTGGTGTTCCGAACAATGGTGATCAGCCCGATTTCAGGGACAGGACCAGTTATAATATCGCTGAATTTTCAAATGCCTCGGTGTAAGCTTCGATTTCTTCCGGGGTGCATTGAGCACCTAAGGTGATATATTCCTGGATACCTGGGGTGACTGAAATGTCAATTTTGATGGTAGGGGAGATGTTGGCCATGTTTCCTTCTTCGAAAGCATCAGGGGCAGGGATGGGGTTTTTGAACCAATCGACAGCATTGGGGATGAAGTCTTTGGTTTCCACAGCAAATTGGTCATGGGACGGATGTGGGAGGAAGTATGCGCGATGGTGCATATCATCCCAGGGAAAGTCCGGGTTGGTCATGGCTTCCATAATGTCCTCATCGGATTGGAAGATGGGAAGACTGGAGGAAGAGGGGTCACCCGAAGAAGTAGTGATGTGTGACGGGTCATCAGGAGGAGAAGGGCTCAAATGTGCGATATCAACAGATCCAAGGTCGGCTAAGGAGCTGAGAGGATCGGCAGGTTGAAGGGCAGGTGAACTATCTCGCAAGGATGATGACAGGTACAAAATGGTGGTTGACGGCTCCGTTGGCTCGATATCGGGAGGAGGAATTTGAATGGGAGTAGGAAGGTCCTCTGGTCCTATCGAAGTGGCCTTGAATTGGTGGTACATGTCCAAGGAGGAACGATATTCGTCAAGGCGGGGATAGAGGTGGGTGTAATGGCCGTGAAAATCACACAAGGCGCAAGGGTGGTTTGTGCGCAAGTTTTTGAGTTTCGGGATAGAGTCGGGGATAGTGATGTAGACTTATGGGATGTCAGACTCGGGGAATGTCTCGTTGACCAGAATCTTGAGGTGCGGAAATTCAGGACACATGTGAGTGGCATGACCGATGATATCACACAAAACGCATTGGATGGCGGGCTTTGGTGGTCGCGGAGGGGTAAGAGTTGTTGGGGCGGCCTGGTCCTGATGGGTTGCCCCCTTACGAGCTTTGCCTTTCTTTCCGGGGGCTGGCACCACAGGGGTAGGGTCCGGTGGCGGTGCTGGGGGCCCAAAGGAGGTGAGGGGGACTGGTTGAACCAGTGTCAAAGCAAGGTAAGGTTTGGGGTGACCGGGAGGGACAGCGGCTGGAGGGTCAATGTACCAGATGGGTAGGCCGATGGATAGGTTAGGGAGAGAGAGGGTGGCCATGACGGGGACAGAAAAAACTCTGGGAGGGGGAGCCAGGAAAGGTATCTGCCCAGCAGGGTAATGACCAGGAGGGATGGCTCCGAGGTGGTTAAGGCCAGGGGGAACTGTTCCAGGAGGATAAAGGGGTTCGGGGATACCAGCTGTAGGGGGATGGCCAAAAGGAGGAGGTCCGGCTGGCTGAGAGGAATGGCTAGGAGCGGGGTGCGGAGGGCAAGGGGGAGGTTGCTGACTAGCCGAGGCAGGCCGCTTAAGAGCAGCCTAAGACGATTGCATCATGCAAATATTTGATAAGCTGGGATCCGTGATAGGAGCAGGAGGAGGGTTAGGGAAAGTTCCAAGCAGGGAGGAATCTTTGTAAACACCGGGGCAGACACTGGTCAAGGAATTGATGGTTTGCTTGTTGGCTACAGAAGAGATGGTCGTCTCAGGTGAGGTCTGAGATTTTGGCTCATGATATGTCAACTGGTCAATGGTGACTATCTTTCCATTATGGGGCAAAGACATCTTGCGGAAAAACGCGGATGGGACAGCAGACATGGCATAGGTGTAGCTTCGCCCCAATAGAATGTTGTAATCTAGAGGGGCGTTGATGACTTTGATGTCAACGCAAACAGTCTTTCCCGCAAGGGTGATAGGACAATTACGGAAAAGGCCAATGGGCTGGGAGGCGTGGCCGTCCCACGCTCGAAGGGTGATTGTGGAAGGGGCCAACTCAGGAGATCCGAGTTGCTTCCAAACCGAAGCGGACATCACACAGGTGGATGCCCCCTCATCAATGACACCGACATGTCATGCTCCTTATTTGATGACTTGGAAGGTTGGCTGCAAGGAGGGAGAGGAGGATGGTCCGATTGAGTGGCATCGAAAACAATCATTTGGTCATCAGCAGGATCTACAGCGCCCATGGCAGATAGCAGATCCTTCTTTTGGGAAGGGCACGACTGGAGGAGCTCCAGTGTGGAAATGGCGGCAGGAGATTGCGCCAAATCATCTACTATGATATATGAATGGGCAGCTTGACTGGGAGCAACGTTTCGACGTAGTGGGCCCTTAGGTATCTTGGTATGAACCTCAACTTTTGGTTGAGGGATATGGGCGGTCCACCTGGTGACGGAAGAGGCTCTGAGAACTCGAAGAAGGGAGGCTCGAGTGCATCGAGCGTAGAGGCTTGGAGTACCGGCGAGACCGAGTTTGGGCTAGATCTGGCCAATGGGTGACCAGTACTTGGGTTAGATTCAGTAATCAGAAGAACCAAAAAGGGAAGGGGGGGAGGCTACCTGGCTGTTGGGCGGTTGGGTAGCCACGAATCCTTGCTGAGGGAAAGGATCAGTAAACACAGATGGCTGGGTAGTGGCCACATTAGGAGGAGCATGGGGGGAGGTGTGCTGTCCGCGCAATGTGGCTTGAGACTCCCACATCTGCCGCATCTAGGGTAAGAGGGGGCAATCGTGGGTGTAATGACCATAAACACCACAACACGAACAAGGCTTACTTGTGCGAAGCGGCCTGTCCGGCTTGGGCTGAGTGCCCTGTTGCTGGTTGGAAGTGTTAGGGTCCACACCAGGATTGGGTCCATGGGTACCAGGGGCAGATGGGTTTGGATTGCCTCTCTGCCTTCTTTGAGAAGAAGGGGCATTGGTCGCGCCCCACAGGTAAATACTTGGCCCCGGGAGGGGGTGGGAGAAGCCAAAGTGGGTTGAGGAGGCAAAGGAGGAGGAAGCGCATATGCTAGAGGAGTTGGCGCACTAGGCTGCCGATAAGGGTAATGGGTAGGTTGGGCAACATTGAGGTAAGCAGGAGGTTGGGAAAAAGGAGGAGGCATGTTGTATCCTGGATACATGCTACCTGGAGGGGGAAAAGTGCTAGAGGTGTTGGCCCCTCCCGGAGGGAGACCATAGCCCATAGGAGGTTGAGCATATGGATGAGAAAGGGCTCCAACGATACCGTCGGCGGAATGAGATGCCCTCGGGGTGTTAGCGCCACCGGGCATGGGGAGGTCAAGAAGAACGGTATAAACATAAACTGTGATTGAAATGTAGATCGTGTCATATTTCAAGGCTATTTCCGAGGGCGGCTTCTTCGCTTTGGAGGGAAAATGAGAGGCGAGCATCTTTGCTCATGGGAGCGATGGGTGCTAAGGAACCAAATTTATGTAAACCTCCAATTCTTCAAGGAAGGGGCCTGACATGGGGCCTGCCTTCTCTTCGCCATTCTTGAACATGGGCGGAAAGGCGGGTCGAAGAGGTTTGCTTGAAGGAAGTCAAGAGCTCCGTGCCAGTATCGTATCGGAGAGGGAGCTGGAAATAAGACAAAAATGCCTGGGCAAGGGTCGCAAAGGTGGTATGGGAAGAGGTGGCTTGGTCAACATACCATTTAGAAGCTTCGTCGGTAAGCATGCGTTGGAACAATCGAAGACGGATGGAGTCATCTGTAATGGAATTGGAGGAACACCACATGTGGAAAGATCGGACATGATTGGTTGGATCTTCACCAGCAAGGCCTTCGAACTTAGGGATGTTGGAGGGGATCTTGGTTGGCATAGCAGGCCAACCAACATTGTGGCGGATAGGGTCATTGATCAACTGATTGAAATCGGGGAGGCCGGTCATAGCTGCATGCAACACAGTGGGTGGCCTGGTAGTTCTCTGGAGCACCACAGTAGTAGGGCCTGTGACAGGGCTGAAGAAACCACTAGCGTTAGGCCCTGGACCAGACATAGTGAAGGTGACAGGGGGAGAACCAGGAGGAGAAGGAGAACCCGATGGATCAGGAGAGGAGTCGGAGTGCGGACTCGAAGGAGGACTGGCTTGACGACAGCGGGGCGGAGCAGGTCGATCGACCGAAAACTGAGGATGAAGGCCAAGAAGTCTCTGGGAAAGGCGCCTTGGGGGCGCAATGATGATAGGAAGAAGGAAACCGACAGGGGCAGAAAGGGACATAATCAATTCAGGTCAAGGGCAGAAAAGGTGCAGTGACGATTGATTTTAGAGTCTTTGCCAAAGCAGAGCAACTGTGCGCTTCTTCGCTTAGGGTCAGTGTGTGGCGTGCGTTAATTTTAATTTTTAAACCCTTTCTGTTTTGAGAGCAAGAAAAAAGTGTGCTGCGTAGCTGAAAATAAACCTACAGAGAATAGTATATAACGTTGAAATAACAGAAAAATAACAGCTACTTGTGCATCTATCTAACCCAAGAAGGTGGGTCTCTCAAAACTAATCTGAAAAGAAAGGGAAAAATCTATGTAAAACACATGGAAAAGGGGCCAATAGATCTAAGGTCAAAAGGGACAGGGATCTAAAGGATAAAGCTGCTGAAAAGAGGTGCAGATCACAGCCAAGAGACAGAGGCAAGGTGGCTGGAAAAAGGAAGGAAATCAGCAAAAACCGAAGGGGGCAAGGCGAAGGCCTTCAAAGGAGGTCCAAACAAAACGACATGAGGTGATTTGAAAGGAAGAAAGGCTGATTTCGAAGGATCTGAAAGGGAGGTAACAGATCTGGAAAAAGGGGGCTGAAGCTCTGAAAACAGATGGCTGAAACAGCTAAAACTCTTCCACAAAAAGTGGAGGGTACCAAAGCCCTGGGGCTAGGTTTGCACTGTGATGAGTAAAACAGACTGCACTTGGTCAAAGCTGGTAAGCCGAGATGAGGTCGAAAAAATTTGGATGCGTGTCACAACCTTAAAATTTGCAGAAAAATCAACAAAACCCAAGTGTCGTTGTTTCGATCGTTTTTAAAAGCAGGCCAGGGGGTGTCGGCGGTAAAAGCAACACTGAGGTCCGTGTCGATTTTTAACAAAGTATGTACCTTTCAAAGGTTGTCTCATGGCATTTTCAAAGTTTGCTGCCCTGGGCTTGCGTCGGTGTCGCTTACCTGCGCAATAGGGCCGAAACACACGGAAGTTGAAATTTTAATGTTTTATATTTTATGTGAGAAAACATAAAAATAGGAAAAAAATAAACAACAAAGAAACTCCTGTGGTCCTAAGTAGCTGGATATGCAGGAATATGAAAAACGACAGCGGTCGTAATTTAAAACCCGTGTGGAGTCGCCATTTGTTAGTATGAATCCTTTGTCGAAGTGTACGAAAAAGGACCACTTTAGCTACGCATAACTAATAGCCCTAACAACAGAAGTGACTGCCAATATCTTCAGATCTGCGGTTAGTTCAACAAGAAAAGAGCTGCAAAACACCAGATCTATGCATGGAAAGACATTAAACAGTAAAAACAAGGGTTTTCTCCATATACCAATAGACAAGACAAGAACAATTTTTGAAAGAATTTTTGTATTAATGGGGCACCTGTGAGGAAAACCAGAAGGAGTATCCAATTCCCCTCAGTGGGATGGGTTCTTGGAAGTCCTCGGCACTTCAGATCTAAGATTTCTCTCTCTAGTTGATGTAGAAAACCCAATGCAAAGAGTAGAGCTCAATGGGAGCAAATGGCAGAAAATGGTGACCGAGTGTATAGATCCAGAGTGATCTAATAGGCAACAAAAGGTGAAGAATGGTAGGAAAAACCCTCCTATTTATAACAAAATATTGGGTCATTCTAGACCTTGGTGCATGGGTTAACCAGATCTAGATCCACTTTTTATGGAATATTTTATTATATTTGTTGGAGGGAAAAGGTATTTGACTTGGGTCAAATCCCTTAATTTGTTAAGAATAAATAAATAAATGATTTATTTATCTTTTTAAGGAAGTGGTTAGAAGATAATCAAATAAATAATTATTTATTTAATTATTTGTGGGTGATTTGGTCATATTTAACAAGGAATATCATCTAAATAAGGTTTAAATGATTATTCCTAGAAAATAATAAGATAAATAAAGGTTTATCTAACTAATTTCTTTGATTTTGGGTTAAACATGACTGGGAATAATAATTAAATTATGGTTTAATTAATTATTCCATGAGGAAACTCAAACAAATATGGGTTTGTTTAATATTTCCTTTTGGGGTTTCCTGTTTTAACATAGTGAAAGCAGTTTTACTTAGGATAAAACTGGTCTTACATGGTGTACTTGGGTCCATCTAATGATAATAAGTTAGATGACCAAAAAATGGTGTAACACTACCCTTCACTAGGATTCTAGAAGATACACTAGCAAGTGCGACCAGTGCCAAAGGATAGGGAAACCTACACAAAGGGATGAGATGCCTTTGCACCATCAGGTGGCCCTTGAGCCATTTGATAAATGGGGCATGGAATTCATTAGACCTATTGGTCCACCATTTGGACTAAAAAATTATATCATAGTCTCCACTAACTACCTCACAAAGTGGAAGTGACTAACAGAGCCTTAGAGAGTATCCTCACCAAGGTTGTGAGCAACAATAGGAGAGATTGGGCCAACAGATTGGTAGAAGCTACTTGGGCCTACAAGACTACCTGGAAAACAAAAACATGATTCACTCCTTATGACCTAGTCTATGGAAAGAAAGATTTGCTTTTAGTTGAATTTGAATTCAAAACATTAAGGATGGAAGATGAGCTAGACCTAGACATCTCAAATGCCAAAAAAGAGAGGTTGTTGCAATTAAATGGATTGGATGAGTTTAGGATGAAATAAATCCTCCACAAAAATGTAATTCAGTTGAAAAGGAAGTTCTGGCATGACAAGAACATTAAGGAAAAGACCTTTCAAGAAGGAGACTGGGCGTTGTTGTATGACTCAAGGTTTAAGGACTTCAAAGGAAAACTAATGACAAGATGGCTGGGACCCTAAAAAGTGGAAAAATTCTATGATAATGGTGTAGTTTAGATCATAACCATATATGAGGAAGGAATTACCCTACTTTCCAATGGTTACAGATTGAATGTTTACAAGAATCCCCTGTCTAGGGAAAAAATTATAAATTCCATAAGCAGGGAGGTGTATGTCATGGGAAACTCCATAGTTTTCCACAAACCTTATCATATTCATAAGATAGAAATTTTTCCACAAACCTTGTCATCTTGGTCAGCAGGAACTCTGGTCTGCATGTTGTGGAGTCGCCATGAATGCTCAAAAGCTGGGTTCTTTGGATCATGGAGTCGCCAGGTGAATAATTGCAGCCTTCTTTGTGTCTGGTCACTATCCACCATTAGTGATCAGATCTGAAATTTGATGTAATTTCTGAGGAAAATAAATTTATCCCCAATATGGTTTCCACTATATTAGCATTCTGTAATTGTGAGGCTAAAGACAAAATCCTAGAGGTCAACATCAAACCAACTTTGGAATCCAGGACCTAGCCTTCCTAGATTTAGAGAGGGCTCTCTCTCCAATATTTGTCTTTGTTTAAATAAGTTTTAGGTTAGTTATGATAGTACTTGGGTTTTGCTTTTATTTTTTATTTTTGAAGATTGATTGTATTCAATTTATTAATATCTATTGGGCAATGGAGTCAAAATATAACTGGATGGTTGCATCAATTTTTCACAGAGTAAACATAGGGAAAGAAAGGAATATTTATTGGATATCTTGGATTTATAAATGGATTTATGACATAAATATTAATAGATTCAGTAGAACTAAAGATAAATTAAGAATTATTTAGTTTGGATTTTAGTTGAAAACATAATAATCGTAAAGGCAGCCATAATAAGGTACTCAAAAGTAGATCCTATTCATCACGCTTTCTTCTTTACAATTAGAATTCAGATGTTTACAATGAAAGAGGACAATGAAACAATACTAACCGAAGAAAAACATCACTAGTAATTAAGCCACAAGAATCTTATGAATGGTCTGATTATTATTAATGCTCCAGTTTTTTGGAAAAGCTTATAGTACTCCAAAAGATAGTGATGATTCTGATATCAATCAATCGACCTTTGATACTTCAAAAACTAAATTATATACAAAAATTACAATAATACAGTCTCTAACAGACTTGAAATTAAAACTCTAACTTATTACAAAATTATAGTCTCGGTGGAATGCGATGTGTAAAGCAGGTGCTAATGTAGTGGGACAGTTAAGACGTGGACCACATTTTACTGTTGTGATGGCAGAACAAGAGTTGTGCTAGCTGAACTGAATGTTGTGATGGCAAATGAACTGCTGTATGAACACCCTTTCTCTGTTTTTCATTTACAAATAGATCAATTTTACACAAACGCCTTGCCCGACTTGACCTTTCTACTTTTTTGTCACCTGAATCCCTTTTGCCGCGATTAACCCTTTTTCTAAACAAAACATTGAAAAAATCATTATAATGAACCTAAAATCCTTTAGATTTCAGTTCCAAAATTTATTTCATCCATAGCATTATTCCATATCACAAATTGAATAGTTTAAAATATAAAAAGGAATCGGTGGTGCGATGCGAAAAGGGAAGTGATGTGGAGGGCAGGTGGCACCGGATCGCAGGCACACATCGCAACCTTTAGCTTTTAGTTTTGAGTTGCAGGGTTAACACCTAAACTTTGTGAAGTGCAGGGAAGAGGGTCCCACTAGAAATCAGGCGGAGTATTATAAATCGGTGAAAGGTTTAAGCCGTGAGTGTTATGGAGTTTATTTGATGTATGAATGTATTACAATGGTTGTAAAGTGGGGGAGTGCGGAGCTGTGGAGGTGGGGCCAATCTTGCCGCATCGCAAATTAAAATGGATAGATTGCGAGCTCTCACAAATTTAATTCAAATTCAATATGATATCGTGAAATAAACAATCACATTATTTATAGTTTACTTTCTATGCAAAACACGTAAAATGTGAAAAATGTGATGAGGAGCCCCACTTCAATCGCGATCGAGAAATGGGAAGCAGAGCAAGGGAAAATTGATGAAGAGGTAAAGTTTGATGTTTTTAAAAGGAAAATGAAACGGAAAAGAAAGTGTTGTGGGGATTGGGTCCCACTTCACATCGCATCAGCGATTTATAAGTTTGGCATTGGATTGTTCAAACAAAACTTTGCGATGGTGACATATGATGAGGCAAAAGGGGTCCCACCAATGTTTTGAGTGGATCTTGTTATATATATAATATGTGATATATATAATGATAAGGTCTATGTTTTGTATAACAAGGCTGTCGATGGGTGGCGGAAGTTATAATATATCTAAAAATTTTGGATTTCTAGATAAGTGGGTTTTGGTCTATGGGAAAAGTGTAATGTGGGGTTTTTAATGAAATGTGTGGAAATATGAAAGGGGAATGAAATGAAAAGGAAATTAATGAAATGAGAGTTGGGGGGGGGCTGTGTGTGTGTGGGGTGGTGGGGATACATGGTGTTTTTAAACTTTAAGATAAAAATTAATAATCATAATTTGAACCATAAAAATAACTTTACCATAGGCGCATTTAGACTAGCAGCCAATCAAAACCTTTAAAACAAAATGAATCTTTTCTTTTTCTTTCTTGCCTCCCTAACATTTTGTTTTTCCTCCTTTGTTTAGAGCATATGACACCTAACATTTTATTTTGTCTTCTTTATTTAGGGCATCTCACACCTAACATTTTATTGACATGGATGGCTACAAAAATAATAATGTTCCTAACATTTTTAACTTTTTGTTTCTTTTACAGCCACATCCTACCTTATCATTTTGAAACTTATTCAACTACTTATGCTAGCTTAACAAAACAAATGCAGTTACGACACCTTCCTTTTTTCATATTAAAGTATTGAACTAGCTTTATTTTCTATGTAACTAATCAATCTGTCATGATTAAACAGTTTGAAAAAATATTTTTCACTGCATATTGACAAGAAATTTAAACCTAATTCGATCATGATTAAACTGTATGATTGAATTCTATTGAAATTTTGTGGCATTTTAAACAAGCTACAGACAATGTATTTTCAGAAGTAAGCTAAACTTAAGAGTAGTGGCATCTGAATGTGCAACACCTTCAGAATTTATTGTTTTTCTTCTTTTTGATGGGGTTCACATCTTATATTTTTTGTTTATAGCATATACCCTCTTTTTATTTTTTATGTTATCTCCTAATGTTGTATTTAAATGTGCAAGCATATTTTTCCTAAGGTTTTAACCTTATTTGGAAATAATTTACAATCATGTAATATTATTTACAATATCAAAGATTTGAGATGAAATAATCAATCACCTTGAGATCCTATAAATTATAGGACCCTAACAGAAAGGATGCCTAGCACTACAACCAAAAATAATTTCTTCCTACTAGGAGAGAAGTATATTGAAGATAAAAATGGTGTGAGAAGAGAGAGCCTTCCATACCCCTCGGATGAAGTTTCCTTCCACACCATGAAATTCATCTCTTTTGAAGGAAGATTGAGTGTGGTCTATGGGTATCATTTCAGGTTGTTAAATGAACTTAGGTTCCAAGGAGAGCTTCCACTTGAACACAGATTAAGTGTCCCTAAGTTCCTTCTAATATCCATCACTAATGTGAGCCATAAAGTGAGACAAAGGATATATTAGCACTTGGCCCATCATGGCTTGATAAAATTAATTATAAATGATGCTTTGAGAAGGCTAAACCTACTCGTATCCTAGTCCTATTTTATAGATATGGATAGGGAATCATTTATAGCTACCCAAATAGGGAAAACCTCTGCTTCTATCCCTAGAGAAGAATAAGTAGAAGAGGAAGTAGAAGAGGAGGAAGAAAAAGAGGTGGAAAACAGAGAAGAAAATGAAGAGATGGAAATTGAGACAGGAAACATAGAGACAACAAAAACAAAATAAGAAGAAGCTGAGGGAATGGAGGAAGAAAATACTGAGGAAAAAGAAGATATGGACCCTATATTAAGCCATGAAACCTCCCCTCAAGACACAAGCATGTCACCTGACATCAAAAACCAAGAGGTAACTGCCACTCTAACTAATTTGAGCACAACTGTCAAAACAAAAGTAAAGAGGCAGACACTTATGTACTTCACAACTAGGAAGAGTCAGGGGGTGAGACAGTGAAAACCAAAAATTTCCACAAAGAGCCCTATCATCATTGAATAGTCACCATAGAAGGAGGAAGAAATCAGATTAGAGGAAGGAAGGGTACAAGAAGTCACTTCACCCATAAGGACCCTTGTAACATATATCAGAAGACATTCAGCCAAATTGGTGACCCATACACCTCATGCAACCGCCACTAACCCTCCAAGGAGTGAAAAGAGTGAAAATCAAGGAGAAGAGGGTGTTCAACAAGAAAAATAAATTTTTCTATAGGAAACTCTAGTTTTGCTATAGGAAACTCTAGAAAGCACAAATTTGGAGAAAAATGCCTTGGTTGAGGAGCAAAAGATAGCCATAAGAGTGCAAGAGGTCAAGGAAGTTGAGGGGAAGACACAAGAGGAAATCTATGATGAAAAAGAGGGAGGAAAATATAACAAAGAAGAGGCCACTTGTAAATTTTTGTAGATGTTATATTCTTGATGAAATTTACTTTTTATCCCCAATATCAGTCAGCAATCACATAAAAAAGAAATTAAAATGCAGATAGAACATACCAGTAGATCGACAGAAGACAAGCTAGAAATATATATGTGTGTTGGTGCGTTATGACGATCAACAAGATGCTTCAAAAAGCGAAGTCTCAATATGGTCAGCCAAAAAGAAGTGTCACACAACCCTCATGGATAGCCTAATCAGTCAATCCAAAGTCAACGAAAGTCAATACTGTCCCAATCAACGGTCAACACAAAACAACAGCAAAAAAATTCAACGAAGCCTGGTCAAAGTCAACAGTTAACCTCGATTTCAGTGCCAAAAAATGAGGACTAGGGAAATCAGAATTTTTGACCAAGTTTTGGGTCATTTTGACCAAGCGTTGACCAAAGTCAACGCTGGTCAAATATGCGCTAAAAAACCCTGGGTCAGAAATATAAATATTCTTGCTACAATTTTCCCATGTGTGGATGAAGAAGAGACTCTAATAGATGATCGAACCAATCAAATGAGGAGAGAGAATGTAATGTGATGGATGAGTGAAAATGACCTCCAACATTGACCTATTTATATCCATCAGTGAGGGTGTGTGACACAACTGTTGGGGTTTCAAGCCTACATTTCATTTCAGGCCGACCTGCACATATTTTGAATAAATTCAAAATAAATGTTCTTCTCATCGGATCAAGATGATCTTTAAATAGACCTTGCACCTCTCCGAAAGAGGAATCAAATAAAAATATTGGCATCTTCATCCGAGCATCACAACATGGACTTTGTACCTATTTTTCCCAAATTAACATTCCCTCTCAACTAGGGAGAACTCCGTTCGTAACTTGCTTTGTTGGCTTCTTTATTTCAGAACAAAAGTGGTTCAATCACAAAGACATCATCCCCCACTGATATATTCATCCCAGAGGTCTGAAACCTCTATAGGACTCAAAAAGAGTCTCATACCAACTCGAAGTTGTTTTATCTAACCCGAAGTCAGTAGGAGGTCCGAAACCTTGCTATACTTGATACCAGATCAAGTGGTTGGACATGTGCCATCCTAGACATATAGAGTACAACAATCTCTGATGAGTCCATCAGTATTTTCTACTAGTCTCTAGTTTTTCCCACCTCACTGGCCAAATGAGAGGTACTTCCCATGAGTCTAGGACTTAATGGGTAGGATGCATACAGGGCACAAAGCATGAGAGGTGAACCAACTCAATCATCATAATGGTGGGGTAGAAGCACCACAAGTTTTGGAAATCCTAGCCCCGTGTGTGCTTATAGCTCCTGAAAGCTATTCCCAAAGCCTTCTAGAGCTCCAAGAGCTCATTGTCCAACAAGACCCTCAGCATAGGGTTATTCCACGATACCAAGATTCTCATGGAAGGTTAGGAACTTGACCTTCCCCAAGGGCTTTGTGAGAATATCTGCGACCTGCTCATCAATTCCTATCTAATCAAGCCTTGCAGTGCCTTACTGTACCATATCCTAGCTAAAGTGGTACCTGATATCAATATGCTTGGATCAAGCGTGGAACATGGGATTCTCGAACAACCCAATCCCACTACGGTTATCATAGAGTATCACGGTGGTATCTAGCACATGCCCGGACAACTCATTGAAGAGCTTTCGCAACCAAATTTCTTCACAACAGGCCATACTCGCTACAATGTATTCAGCCTCTGTGGTGCTCAAAGCCACTGAATTTTTCTTTCTTCTCATCCATGATATCGAAGGAAAACCAAGTGTGAAGTAGCATCCCGATGTGCGCTTACGATCCACCACACTACCAACCTAATTAGCATCAGTATATCCATGGAGTGTCATGCTCTTGAGAGTATATCTTAGCCCATGGTTTATCATGCCTTGAAGATATTTCAACATATTCTTGGCACCAACCAATGAAAGTGATGAGGCTCAACCATATGTTGACTCAAAGTGTTCACTGCAAAACATACATCCAAACAGGTGTTCACTAACAACATCAGGGCCCATACGAGTTGATGATACTTAGTAGGATTTTCCAGCACAGGCCCAGCAGTGCTGCCACTCAACTTCTTAAAGTTAAGCTCCATCGGTGTCGACACGAACTTACAGTCCACCATACCAAATCTTTCTGGAAGCTTCACAATATATTTTCCTTGAGAAAGGAAAATATCACTAGATCTCTGCCAGACCTCTAGGCCTAGAAAGTAATGCATCAGTCCTAGATCCTTCATCTCAAACTCAATAGCGAACTCCCTCTTGCACTGATTAATGAGAGGGTCATCACCTGTCAGGAAGAGGTCGTCCACATACAACACTATAATGAGAGGCTTTTCTCTATCAACCTTGAATTAAAGGTTTGGATAAACATTTCTACGAGTGAAGCCTAGCTTCATTAGGTAGATATCTATCCTCTCGTACCAAGATTTGGGTGCTTGCTTCAACCCCTAGAGGGCTTTCTTAAACCTGCAAACATGGGTGTCCCGATACTAGACTTCGAACCCCAGAGATTTCTCCACATACACTTCTTCCTTTATCGCACCATGCAGAAATGAGGTCTTCACATCCATCTGATGAAGATTCCATCCTTGCGTAGCAGCAAGGGCTATGATAGATCAGATGGTGGTATATCGGGCCATAGGTGCAAATATGTCATCATATTCTGTGCCTTCCTTTTAAGAGAAGCCATGGGCAACGAATCTTGCCTTGAAATTTTCAACACTACCATTAGATCCATGCTTGATCTTATAGAGCCATTTCGAGGTGACAACTGCTTTCTCGTCTGGTCTTGGAACCACATCCCAAACATTATTATTCATAATGGACTCATATTCTTCATGCATAGCATCCTTCTAGACTTGATGCTTTATGGCTTCCTCAAAAGATCCAGGCTCAGATTGTATGATAGTACTCATGGCTGCTAGGTACCCTTGGTATCTGTTCAGCTTCTTGCCTTCACATAATGTCCCCCTTGGGGCCATATGTCCCTCGGCATCCTCGAGAGTGTCCTTGAGCCATGCTTTTATTTTCTTCATTGAAGGAGGTGGATCAATAGGGTCCATTGGTCCTTCAACATTGAGCATCATCTCATCCTTTGGTTCTTCCCTATTTCCAGGCCTTGCTTCATGATCTTCCTCAGATCTCATAAGATTGATTACTTTCCTCAGGGAAGCATCTTCGTCAAAGGTAACATCATGGCATATCTCCACTTCCCTTTGACCAGGAACCTAGACTCTATAGGCCTTCGAAGTGTCACTATAGCCCAAAAACATTCCCTTCTTTACAAAATCATCCAGCTTGCTCCTCTTCTCCTTCAGTACATGAAAATAAATAGGACATCCAAAAACTCTAAAATGTGAGACGTCAGGTTTCTTACCAAAGAAAATATCTTTGGGAGTTTTGGAGTCCAGAGATTAATGTGGGCATCGATTTTTTATGTACACAACAGTGTTCGCAGCTTCTCGCCACAGAAACTTCAAAAGACCTTGGTCACATAGCATGGCATGAGTAGCTTCCACAATGGTCTTGTTCTTTCTTTCAGCAACGAAATTCTACTCAGGAGTATAGAGAGTTGTGGTCTCCCTCTTGATTCCATTTTCTCTGCAAAATTTATTGAACTCGTTCGTCTCATATTCAGTGATAAGGAGATCAAGTCTTATGCTCAAAAAATAAAGTGCTCGAAATAGTCTGAACCTGAGTAACCAGAAAGGTATCGTCGTTGTGATTCTGGCATTGCAAACAGTTCGAAAAACCGATGTCGTATGAGGAAGATATCGTGTTCTGTTCATTTTCCCAAACAACAAAATTTTGGTGACTGGATTCCCAGTTAGCATGCAGGTATAGTTAGCAAGAATATTCTTGGAATATTCCATTTTCTTCTGAGCCAATGGGATAGCACCACATGGCATATTGTGGGACGTTGATTGTTTATTGTACAAAAATTTTTTCTAGTCGTTGGATGAGGTTTTGATAAGCCAATGGATGAGCGACATGTGGCTAGCCTGGAGGCTACCACGTGTCCTCATGAGTGTGTGACAAAATTTATGTTCAGTCGATAGGGGTCGACCCCGCAACCTCATGACTACAGCAAATTTTGTTTACCAGTCCGCCTACATGAAAGTTCTTAACCTTATACAATGCGAATTTAGTTTTATGGTTTGAATGTTTTAGCGTTAGGGGCTGGGGAGGATAGCCTCGAAGGGCCACCCCCCCTCTCATGTAACCGTGCGCCTAGAACCATGGCTTCTGGCTCTAACCGCAGCATAAAACATAGCCCGATGATGAATTTCGTTCACATGGTGGAGTTTTGTAATGGTTTGTTTGGACAGTTGTATAACCAAAACCTCTGGCGGGTTTTACAACGGTTATTCACATGCAAGGGGTTACAACTAATGTAACAATTGTGGTTTTGACATGATGTTTAACCCAGCGGAAGTTAAAAGGCCTATCACATGGCATGTTTCAATGTTTAATGCGACGGTTGAGGTTTGAGCGGAACCTCGTAACTCCCGGTTCCAACTTTAATGGCAGAGTTTTAAAACGGTTAATGTGGAGGTTACGGCGAGGTTGGCATGTGACCACCCCGCCACTTACACTTAATGCCAAGTTAAACCATCTAATAAATTTGAAGTGCACCCCTAAGTTTGGGGTTTAGCCATCAATTTAACTTCAATTAACTACCTGTCTCCACATTTAGTCGAGATTTTCTAACTGACATTGGGAAAAATGCATTGGGAGGTCAATTTTTGACCACTTTTTGTGAAACAAGAATCTATCTAGACTAATTTGAGCATTCTGGAGCCATTGGTGTAGAGAAAACATCCATTAGAGGCCTAAAAACATATGTAATTTACAATTTTTAACATATTGACAAAGAGGGACATGTCATTAGGAGCTGGACCAGTAGATGTAGCCCAGGAGGGGTGAACTTCTTCATCATGCCTACTTTGTAAAACTTATGTGTGACTTTTTTTCTCTGTTATGCACTATTGTTCAGTGTTTTTAAGGCTTATTTACATGCTTAAAGTTCACTAATTCATCTAATTTTCATGGTTAAAACTCTCATTCCTTAAGAAAACACATGTAGACAAATTGTACATGTTTATTTAACTGAAAGGACACTTAGCACAATAGAACTAATACACTCCTTTCATATCAAGTTGGTATAAGAGCTAGAGTTTTATCTCTGGTGTTTTTATGTGCAATGATTTTCATGCTTACTAGGCTCAAGCTTAAGAGAGGAGAAGGAAAATTGGTGGAAGAAAGAGGTTCTCAAAGTGAGACAAAAAAAAGTAGGGCAAGATTTCCACATTCTCCAACACCTAGTTCACCTCCAAGAGAAGCAGAAGCAGCATCAAGCATGCCTCCATTAGAAGGAGAAATCCATGAAGAGATGGATCCCAAAGAGGAAGAAAGAGTGTTCAGGAAAGCATTCCTTGACATGACTCAAATGGTGAGAGTCCTTTATAAAGAAAGGAATGAAATACTAGAAGGGGAAGGATCCAAACTTCACAAGGAAGGTCAGGGCTCATCAGGAGGTCACAATGATGAAGACAAATCAAAGAAGGGAAATGGAGGAAATGGAGGCAATGGAATGTCACCATCATCACCCTCATCTTCATCCTCATCATCCTCTACTTCATCTTCAGTATATCAGCCATCGAAGTCAAAGAACACTGGTAAAAGTCCTTTTCTAAAACTTGATGTTAAGTTTGAATTGCTAGTGTTTAATGGTGAAGTCAATGCAAAAAAGCTAGATAATTGGATTAGGCAATTAGAGGTTTATTTTAGAATCCAAATTTTTCATGATGATGACACCAAAATCCAACTAGCTTCATTGAGAATGGAAGGTGTATCACTTGTTTATGGGAAAGCCAAGACAAAGGAGGAGATCAAGAAATATGGTAAGATTATTTTATCATGGTCTGATTTCATTTCTGCAATAAAACAACAGTTTTACCCATTAGCTCACATGAAGAAAGCCATAATGGATTGGAAAAATTTTAAACAATTGAAAGGAAAAAATGTACAAGTGTATACTCAAGAATTTAAGAGAATATCTCTTTTACTAGGAGTATATTTTCATAGCCAAGACACTTTTCTCAAAGTTTTATTGTTTGTCATGTAGGTTAATGTAATATCCCTTTTTAGGAATGGCTAGCAATCCATGGCTGGAAAATGCATTTTCTAGAAATGGAGGCAACAATATTTGATACCAAGACCTGGATCCCTTATATCAATGTGTCTAAGACCAAAATCCAAGAGTTGGGACCAAAGAAATCCTTCTAAGGTGGTTAGACAGATCTACCACACTTAGATGTCCTCGAAAAGTGCCCGGTGAGGGCACAGTAACAATACTTGAGCAAGGATTGAATACACAACGTTATTTTAATGACACATGACACATGACACATGAAGATGCAAATATCTTATCAATATATAATATATCATCAATAGAGTACAATGCTTTGAGAAATCACTCACTCAAGCTAGACAATGAAAGCCTCAATAATACATGTACACCAAATGTGATAAAACACTACTACATAAATATGCCCTAGCTATGAAAGTGTTGTATATAGGAGACACTACAACATATAATATGAAAATATACTGATATATCAATGATATCTCAAGAAATGAGGGGGATAAAGCTCTCAACCCCTGAAAACACTAATACAACAATCCTTAGAAGGATTGGATACAATACATGTACAAAATGGGAAAATACAATAATGTTGGAGTTGCTGGGTAGCAGCAGCAACTCAAGAACTGGAAATATATGAAGAAGGATGAAATGGCTGCATCAAATAAATAACCCTCCTCCAATGGAAATCTAAAGTGAAAGGTTGATCCCTTCACCAAAGATCTCACCCTCCAAGGTATCTTCTAATCCCTCACAGCAAATGCTCTCCAAGAATAATGTTGTCTAAGAGAGGGATTGTGCTATATATGATGGAAAGTGGTTGGCCTAGTGCCAAAGATGATGTAATAAGCTCATGAACCTCCTTTACTAATCTCCCAAAGGGATGGAAGCTCCCTCCTCTGGAAAACTAGTCAAGGATGGTGTTGTAGAAAACCTCCCCAGCAACACCCAACAAAACTACACAATCTCTAACTGAAACTGCACTGATGAAGAAGGATGAGGCTTGACCTCAATGTCTGAATATGGGGAAATGAGTGAAATCCTCCAAGAGCTACTCAAGAAGGAGAGGAAATCCTAAACAGGAATTTCCCTCGGCAATTCTCGCTAAACAGCAAGAGACTGCTGTAAGTCCAAAGGACCAAAGATGAATAATACTCAACATGAATCACAATGGATACCTTGCCCTCCTTTTAAAAAATGAAAGTTCCCTCTCCATGGGTCCCACTCTTGATAGCTTCCTCCTCAATAAACCTTCCCTCCTTTTCCACTGTGCTGGCCCACAAGATACCTTTCCATCTCCTACCACTGCGTAGTTTGACTTGGTCAAACTTGACCTAGCCTTCCTACAAAAGTCTCCTTTCACACATGGAGGTGTGAAATCCAGCTCTATAAGTGATCCTCTTTCACACTAAGAGGATTTTTATCCCTCATTCATGAGATGAATGGGTCTCCTACCTACTTTATTTAGCTCCTATGTGAAAGTGGCAAAAATTAATGTTCCATAAAATTGGGAACATTATAGTCCTCCCCTCTCAAAGATTTCTTGTCCTCAAGCAAGTGCAAGGATAGATTGATTCATTTTCCCCTTAATCTCCCTGTCGCATCCATGCATGATGAACTCCTCTGAGAAAAGGATTCCATATCATCAATCAAGTGTCCAAGTTGTCCCTCCAACATATGCAATCTAACTTTTGGTGAACATCCCCAAATAGATGTCATGTAGAAACAAATATCCATGGAGGAAACATTGGGCTATCTAAGGGCCTCCTCGAGGCATGGGATCTGATATAAAATGGTACTCATCATCCCCATATGAATCTCCCATCTCCAAGCAATCATCCATACAACATAAGTTGCCTCCCAACATGGCAACTCATAGAAATCTCCCTCCACCTTGAGCTCCAGAAATGAAGGTGCGCTGCAAATATGAATATGGAAAGCTTCATAGCTTGCCCCATGCTGTCCTCCTCTCCACCTATGGTAGGTGTAGAGTGTGTGCTGATCATGGGCTGCAAAAGTATTTCCCTCAAGTGGAAAAATGAAGAGCAATCCTCCAAGGATTTCTCCTCCATCAATGATAATCCGGTTGGCCCAAGACATTTCATCCATGATGAGTAGGACATGATCATCATAGAATACCCCAATTACATGTTTTATGTAGGTTATACCATGTGCAGCATGGTACAAACAATGTCTCATAGGGCTACAATGCAACCTCATCCACTGCAACTGCAGAAAATAACATGGAAAGTACTGTACAAAAAATATCACCTCTACTACTGAATAGTAAATAGATGAGTGAATCAGTAATACAAGATAAAATACATGCCCATATATATACAATTGATGGATATCATCATCAAACTCATGGATCACCTCAAAATAAGGAAAATAGGTAGCTGTGGTTGCCATGTCTCCCCTCATGTTCCCACTAGAACATGCAATTTATAAACTATGGGGATCATCTCCCCTCAAAGACACATTCAACTCATGTGTCAATTCACCAATCATGCTCCCAATAATAATATGGAAAATATCAGAAAATTTAAACATGCTCATCATCAAAATAAAGGAAGTATTGATGGTTTTACATGATGCTTGATGGCACCAACAGTCTCCCAAGTAACAACAACGCAGTTTTTCAAACTACTGCTTTAGAATTTTACATGGAAAAATGTTTCTTAATACATGGTCAAGTAAATGAATTTTATGAACATGCATGTAATGAGAAATCCTTTGCCCAAGGCCCCATAAGATATGGTTGTCTCCATCATATGGGTTGGCCCAACTTTTCTCATGGAGCAACATGAAAAATCTGCCCCTTTGAGGAGCCATGCACTGCCACATAATGATAAGAGTATGTAAATCAGAAAATGTAAACACAAGGCTCTTACCGTAGGCTAGAAGTAAGATGATAGATGGATCCATGTACATGATCCTGCTCCCAAGTGTCAGCCTTGTGAGCTCATGCAAAAGGGCTCTTGTCCATGCCAATCTTTGTCTCTTGACATGCTCCTTGTCAAGAACACCTCTGGTGATGCTGCTGCAAATATGAAGCTTCTACCAAGATGGAAATGCCTCCTAATCAGTCCAAGCCAAGGAGTAATCCATTTTCACTATGATATTTCCCTTCTCTACTCCTGCAACACCATACATCATATGAGAGCAAATCTGCTTGTGCTCTCTCCAAGATAGTTCAAGCAATCCAAGTGCTTGCTGCATCCTCATGCTCACATCATGTAACTCATGTGATGAAGGTATCATGACTGACATATAGACCATATCAGCACCATGTATCCCTACTCTCTGATGCTCAATGATGTAAACATCCTACCACCTCTTCTCTACCCCCATCCTCTTGGAAAAAGGGTACACCAAGTGATGGCCAAACTCCTTCAAGAGGAGCCAACACAACCAAGCCTCTTGCTGCCCAGTATCATATATTTGCAAGTGGAAAATCAGCCTCTTTCTCCTCATCCACACCCACTCAGATCCTTGTGTATGTCTTCTCCTTCTTCCTCCTTTGGTACTCCTCCCATGAGGGCTACCATTCTCCCAAGCCATATCTTCCCCTATGCATTTCCTGGAAAGTTGAAATGCAACTCCTTGGAGACCTCCTAGAGAAGATCTCTCACCCATGATTATGTTGGATCCATGAGGACTCAATTGTGATGGAGGTAACATCTCCTCTCTACCCATGTTTAACAGTGCTAAAAATTCCTCCAATGGTGTAGCAGTTGTTTCATCCTCTGGTTCAAAAAAATTTCATTGTTTTTCATGGGGGTGTCATGGTTCACTCCATCCTCCAAAATTTCACACTCCAAACTCAATGGTTGAATGCAACTCAACCAAGATGTATGAAGATGAGGGTTTATCTCCTCCTTGAACCCTTTACACAGCACAGTGTAATAGGGGTGCTCTAGAATAGCAAAGTATGTAGATTCTTGGACCTCTACATGTCAGTTTCCACATTCCCTTAAATTATTTGTTGAAATGAAAAGTGGAAATTCATTCATACCTTGGTGGAACTTGGGGTTTTCTTCTTGTATGGCTGCATTATTTGTCTCTTCCAATGCAATGGCTAACTCCTCCATAGATGTAAAAGGCTGCCCTCTCAAAGCTGTGACAACTTTGGTGCAATTCCCCTCCCATGGTGGAATGTATTTCTCTTCCTTGGTCCTCTCTCCATCAAAGGTTTGGATCAAACTTTGAGCAAATTCTGCAAAATAACTCACCCTTTAATGGACCAAGGGTTTGAACCACCAAATAGAGGCTTCATCCTCCATGTGCAGCGCTACAATCTCCACTGCTTCTTTCTCTGCCACTGGATGTAGCAAGAAAAATTCCTCTAGCTTTTTCACCCAAGCTCTAGTTGAAGTGTTCCCATCAAATGTAGACAATAGAAACCTATTGCCTTTGATTTCTCTTCCACTGCAGGGCCTTTTCTCCTCCTTCTGCTGAATAAACTGTGGGAACATTGTAGCTCCCCTAAATGTTGCAGAATGGGATTTATACTCATCCAGGTATTTATTTAGAACCTGATGATCCAAGCATCTCTCATGCTTGCTTTCTTTTTTAGAATAGGAAGTGCATGGACCTTCCTCTTCTTCTCTTTGCTTCTCCTCCTTGGGGAGGCTCTTCTCTAATCTGAAAATAGATGAGATCAATCTCATATTCTTCATCATCTTCTTCTTCTTATTTCTTTGGCTTGAAGGCCACAGGCTGAGCCAAGAAAGGTGCTCTGATACCACTGTAATATCCATTTTTAGGAATGGCTAGCAATCCATGGCTGGAAAATGCATTTTCCAGAAACGTAGGAAACAGGATTTGATACCAAGACCTGGATCCCTTAGACCAATGTGTCTAAGACCAAAATCCAAGATTTGGGACCAAAGAAATCCTTCGAAGGTGGTTAGACAGATCTACCACACTTAGATGTCCTCGGAAAGTGCTCGGTGAGGGGACTGCAACAATACTTGAGAAAGGATTGAATACACAGCGTTATTTTAATGAGCCATGACACATGAAGATGAAAATAGCTGATAAATATATAATATAGTAGCAAGAGAGTACAATGCTTTGAGGAATCACTCACTCAAGCTAGGCAATGAAAGCCTCAATAAGACATGTACACCAAATGTGATAAATCACTGCTTCATAAATATGCCCTAGCTATGACAACGCTGTCTATAGGAGACACTGCAACATATAATATCAAAATATAATTATATATCAATGATAGCTCAAGAAATGAGGGGGAGCAAGCTCTCAACCCCTGAAAACACTAATACAACAATCCTTAGAAGGATTGGATACAATACATGTACAAAATGGGAAAATACAATAATGTCGGAGTTTCTGGATAGTAGCAGCAACTCAAGAACTGGAAATAGATGGAGAAGGCTGAAATGGCTGCATAAAATGAATAACCCTCCTCAAATGGAAATCTAAAGTGAAAGGCTAATCCATTTACCAAAGATCTCACCCTCCAAGGTATCTGCTAATCCCTCACAACAAATTCTCTCCAAGAATAACGTTGTCTAAGAGGGGGACTGCACTGTATATGATGGAAAGTGGTTGGAATAGTGCAAAAGATGATGGAATAAGCTCATGAACCTCCTTTACTAATCTCCCAAAGGGATGGAAGCTCCCTCATCTGAAAAACTAGTTAAGGATGGTGTTGTAGAAAACCCCCCCAGCAACACCCAACAACACTACACAATCTCCAGCTGAAACTGCACTTATGAAGAAGGATGAGGCTTGACCTCAATGTTTGAATATGGGGAAATGAGTGCAATCCTCCAAGAGCTACTCAAGAAGGAGAGGAAATCCTAAACAGGAATTTCCCTCGACAATTCTCGCTAAACAGCAAGAGATTGCAGTAAATCCAAAGGACCAAAGATGAATAATACTAAACATGAATCACAATGGCTACCTTGCCCTCCTTTTAAACAATGAGAGCTCCCTCTCCATGGGTCCCACTCATGATAGCTTCCTTCTCAAGAAACCTTCCCTCCTTTTCCACTGCGTTGGCCCACAAGATAACTTCCCATCTCCTACCACTTCGCAGTTTGACTTGGTCAAAATTGACCTAGCCTTCCTGCAAAAGTCTCCTTTCACACATGGAGGTGTGAAATCCAGCTCTATAAGTGATCCTCTTTCACACGAAGAGGATTTTTATCCCTTATTCATGAAATTAATGGGTCTCCTACCCATTTTATTTAGCTCCTATGTGAAAGTGGCAAAAATTAATGTTCCATAAAATTGGGGACATTACAGTTAAGGATGAATAACCTTGTGAGCTCTGGGTGACTTTGTACTTGTTGGAATTTTCACAAAAATTAAAACACCCTAAATTTTCGAAACATGTGACAATCATAGGAGAGGCATTAAGCTCCATAGTGTCTTGGGGGTCAAACCTACTAACCTTCCCACCTCTGTGTTTCTGCCTCCTAGGCACTTGGCCTTCTTCACCACTAGCATTTCCTCCTTCTCCTGACATTTTGATTACTATTTTTTTGAAACAAACCCTAGCTCTGCTTGTGAAGTTGATATGAGAAGTGATGGAATGATGGTAAGAAGGCATATTTTTTCAAGTGATTGGGAGGGATGAATGAAGGTGTGAGTGTATGGAACACTTTACATACCTACCTAAGACATACAATCCTCAAGTTTAACCTTACAAGCCTATATGATGTTTGTGTTCAAGCCACACATTTAGAGGCAAGGGGAAAAAAATTTAGATGAGAATGGGAAAAATGAGTTTAAAGGCAAAAGGAAGAAAAAGAGAAATAAAAATACTTGAAAAGAGAAGGGAAAATTATTTTTTAAACATTGTTCTAAAACTAGCCATGATGAAGACCATTGTTGGAAACTTCATCCAGATTTGAAACCAGAAAGTTTGAAGGCCAAATAGAAAGCCAAGGAGAAAGGAAAAATTGTTGCAATAGTTGAACAAGACCTAGGTTCAGATTCAAGAGATGAAACAAAAATCATAGCTATGGGACTAAATAACTTGAAGGGGAAAGAGATTGAGATTAAAACAAGTTCCAGCATTTCTAACTGTCACATAGAAGCTCCAAATGAAGGAAAGAGAATTGAACTATTTCATGTGGTCAATAAAATTAATCTTGAGACCATTCCACATCCAAAACCATATCCACTTGGTTGGAATTGTAAGGATGCAAATTTACAGGTTTCAAAGAAATGCATGTTGCACTTTGCAATAATTGCACATTTCATTAACATAGTTGAATTAGATGTTGTTTCGTTTGATATAACAGGTATGGTTTTGGGCAGTCCTTAATTGTATGACACGAAAGAAATCTTTCATCGCCATGAGAAGAAATACCATTTATTCAAATATGGAAAGGAGTACATCGTGAGATCTCATCGAAAAAAATTAGACACTTATGTAGTTAATGCAAGGCAGATGAAGAGGCTCATCAATGGAAGTCAAAACTTGACATTGATGATGATTAAACAAAGAGAAGTTTTACATAATACTTTTCAAACAAATACTGATGTATATAATGAGTTGTTTCAGTTTGAAAGCAAGTTGTCTTTGAAAGAAGATGACAAGCAGTTGCAGCAGTTGACATTGGTGTTTAATGGTGCTGAAAACAAAGTGTCAGTGCAAGAATTTGAAAAAGTCCAAGAGAGGGAAACGTAACTTGACAAAGAAGGCATAGGGTACAGAAATGTTCATTGTTGGTTTCATAAATGCATGGTACAATGGTGAAGAAACTTGGTCAGGAATCGACACAAGTTCAAGGCTAATTCAGTAAAAAATTTCCATAAGGACAGGATGCAAGATGAAAGTAATTTTAAGTTTCCTTTTATTTTAGACCAATGTAGAAATAAGATGTTTACTAAAAAGATAGATTGTTGTTCTGCAAGTTTAGTAAATATGCAGCATGACTATGTCAAAGTTAGCAATGGTTGGTCAATGAAATCAAGGAAAAAATTGACATTTTATGAAAAGCTCCAATTAATGAAATTAGGGAAATTTCAGAGGATTAATATTGGAAGAGTGGGGACACAATATCCTCATATTCAATTTTAGTAGTACAGAGAACTTTTTTGGGTCCAAAAGCTTCCCAGTGGAGAGGTGTGATCAGGAGATCAAGTCTTATGCTAAAAAATGAAAGTACTCGAAACAGGTCCAAATATGAGCGACCAAAAAGGTCTCATCATTGCGATTCGAGCGCCGCAAACGGTTCGAAAAACTAATGTTGTATGAGGAAGATATCGCGTTATGTTCACTTTCCCAAACAACAAAATTTTGGTAACTAGATGCCCAGTCAGCATGCAAGTACAGTCAGCAGGAATATTCTTGGAATATTCCATTTTCTTCTGAGCCAACAGGATGGTGCCACATGGCATATTGTGGGCCATTGATTGTTTATTGTATGGAGTTGTTTTCTAGCCATTGGATGAGGTTTTGATAAGCCAATGGATGAGCGACATGTCACCATCCCGGAGGCCGCCACGTGTCCTTAGGAGCATGTGAAAAAATTTATGTGCAGTCGATGGGGGTTGACCACATGACCTTATACCCACATCAAATTCCGTTTACCAGTCCGCCTACATGAAATTTCTTAACCTTATACAATGCGAAATTAGTTTTATGGTTTGAATGTTTTAGCATTGGGGGTTGGGGAGGCCAACCTAGAAGGGCCGACCCCCCTCTCATGTAACTGTGCACCCAGAACCATGGCTTCTGGCTCTAACCGCAGCATAAAACATAACCCGATAGTGAAGTTTGTTCACATGGTGGAGTTTGGTAACGGTTCGTTTGCACGGTAGTATAACCGTAACCTTTGGCAGGTTTTGCAATGGTTGTTCACATGCGAGGGGTTACAACTAATGTAACAGTTGTGGTTTTGACATAACAGTTAACCCGGAAAAAGTTAAGAGGCCTTTCACATGGCGGGTTTCAATGTTTAATGCAACGGTTGAGGTTTGAGCGAAACCTCGTAACTCCCAGTTCCAACTTTAATGGCGGAGTTTTAAAACGATTAATGCGGAGGTTACGACAGGGTTGGCATGTGACCACCCCGCCACTTACACCTAATGTCAAGCTAAACCATCTGATAAATTTGAAGCGCGCCCTTAAGTTTGGGCTTTAGCCATCAATTTAACTTCAGTTAACTGCCTGTCTCCACATTTAGTGGAGCTTTTCTAGCTGACATTGGGGAAAATGCATTGGGAGGTCAATTTTTGACCAATTTTTGTGAAGCAAGAGTCTATCTAGACTAATTTTAGCATTATAGAGCCATTGATGAAAAGAAAATAGCCATTAGAGGCCTGCAAACATATTTAATTTACAATTTGGAGCATAATGACAAAGAGGGACATGCCATTGGGAGTTGGACGAGCAAATGTAGCCCAGGAGGGGTGAACTAATTCATCATGCCTACTATGTAAAACTTATGTGTGAATTTTTTTCTCTCTTATGCACTGGTTTTCAGTGTTTTTAAGGCTTATTTACATGCTTAAAGTTCACTAATTCATCTAATTTTCATGGTTAAAATTCTCATTGCTTAAGCAAACACATGAAGACAAATTGTACATGTTTATTTAACTAAAAGGAAACTTAGCATAGCAAAACTAATACACTCCTTCCAGATCATTCAGTGCCATTATCAGTCCTCATTATCTTGATCTTCTTCCCTGTTAGATTTTCCACCAAGGATTTGAAGGTATGAAACCACATGAAATCCTCATCCTTCTTTTTCAAGAAGTATATCTAGGTTTTGCGAGAGAAGTCATCTATGAATGTCATATAATAAGAACATCCTCCCAAAAATGTCATGGGTAGCATACTAGACAGATCAGAATGTACTAATTGCAAGACATAAGATGTCTTTGTGACGCTTGAGGGGAAAGGTCCCCTTGTATGCTTTCCTTCGGCACAACCCTAACATACACCTTCATGATCATTTGTGAATTCAGGCATCCCTGACACCACCTTCCTTGCTTCGGGAAGGGCTTTGTAGTGAAGGTTTCCAAACCTCTGGTGCCATAGTTTAGTCTGTCGGATAGTATCACATGTCATCGCTTCTATTGGACTTCCTCCAACCTGATAGAGTGTATCAACTCTAAACCCAATCGTGATAGCTTCCTTGAAACTCTTCTTCTAAATATGCACCTTCCCATCAATGAATTCCACATTGAAACCTTTGTCTTACATGGCCGAAATAGACACAAGGCTCTTCTTCAAATCAAGTACATAGAGTACAACCTACAAGTGAAGGACTTGAGCTTGAGACAAGTGGAGGGTCACAGTCCCTATCCCTTTCACGAGATATGTGGCATTATCTCCAAGGATAATTTTCAGATTAACATCCTTCTCAACCATGTCAGAAAGTGCTTCCTTGAACCCAGTGATGTGCCTTGAGGCACTACTATCTATCAACCAAACATTCATAGTGTCGAGTGGAGATGCAACAGAGAGGGAAAATACGAGAATGAATTCATTTCTTTTATCATCAACAACATTTGATTACTCATACCTGGAATTTCTCGACCTTTTGTAAGGTTGCCCATTTCCACCAGAGGAAGCCTTCCTCTTTCCTTTGAACCTGTTGTTCTTTTGATTTCCATTGCTTCAGTTGTTGTTATTGTCGTCATCATCAAGATAATCCTTCTTGTAAGGGCATTCTCTAGCATAATGACTAGGCGTGTGAGAAGTGTATCATTTACCTTTCTTCCCTTGGGCCCATAATATTCCTTTTTTCCTTGTACCACCAAAGTTCTTCTTCTTAGCACGAGAAATGAAGGCAACATTTCCTTCATTTTCATATTCCTTCATCCTTGTTTCTTCTTGTACGCATCTCAATAGTAATTCATCAAAATTAGGTATCGCATTGTTATTGAGAATGGTAGTATTGAATACAAGACATTCGAATGAGATATCTCCAAGTGCCGTGAGAACCATCTCTTGATCAACTATTGTCTCCCCAATAGCCAGAATATTATTCTCGATTTTGGTCAGCTTCAGAAAATATGATTGGACAGATTCATCCCTGCCTTTCTTCAGATTCTTCAGATGATTCTTAAAGAATAGGACTTGATTTGCATTGTTGGCCTAGAACATGTTGACCAACTTATCATACATCTTCTTGGATGTGCCTAGCTCAGAGATGTAGGCAACCTGACTCTTATGGATTGAGTCCATGTTCATCAGCTTTGCTTTAATTTCCCCCTTCTTATACTTTGACTTGGTGGAAGCAGGTGCAATGGATGGAGGCTCTTGGATTTTACCCTGCACATAGTCCATGACATCTTGGTCCTCTAACATAAGATCCAATGTCATATTCCAATTATGGAAGTCTTCCTTCCCAGTCAATTTGTCATCAACTTTAAAGCCATTATAGTTTGAGGTACCCATGCTCTTCTTTGGTGATTGCTAAAAACTTGGGCTTTGTCTTCAATATACTTCTCTCCTAGTAGGAAGAAATTATTTTTGGGCTTTGTCGAGTTTTGAATGACTTGGTGAAGAACATGCATATAATGTAGCACTATAAGATCATCTTCAACAAAAAGGTAAAAGAGTGACCACCATGGCAGACTTGTGCATGGAGGCCATTCAACACAGGTATCCTTCAGATTATGAATTTTACCTTAAGGAGTAGTGGCTCCTCTTTAAAATCTAAACTTTAGCCTCCCATGGATAATCACCTTTCCAAAATTGTAGACAGATCATTGATTTCAGAAATCAAGTTAGCATGGCTAACAAGGAAAAAATGGCAGATTTGTATATGCATAACCTTGTGTTAACATATTTAAATATTTGGGACCCCAATGCTAGGATGGGGGATATGAAATTAATGGCTTTAGCATCATGGATATTAAATGAGGGGACAAGAGCACAAGAGATGTAGAGGGCTATGAGAAGATAAAACATAGAACCCTTACACATTAGGGTGGAACTGTTAAACCCTAGAGGATTCATCAATAACCATCTAAAGATTGAAAAGGATCTTGAACTAGCTGAAAGATACCTCCATCAACAAGCTCAAGAAATAGCCCACTTTGATGATGTTTCTAAGTTGTTGGGAGATGAGTGAATTATGGCTAGCCAGAGAAGATGGAACATCTTCCCTCACAACCTTAGAAACATGGAGTACCATACACTAGAAATATTAAGGGGTGACTTGGAGAGGACACCATTGTACAAAAGGGCCATGGAGGACAAAAAGATTTAGTGGCTTGGTCTAAAGCTCAGTCCACCCTTGTTGCTGGGGCTGACTGATGGGAAGAACAAAGATGAAAAGAACAAAGAATGGGAGGAAGCATAAAAGAATGATGGTTTTTACCCTCCTGAGGGGACTCCCACACTTCTTCCATGGGAATTCAAAGGGTCCATCAATGGCTTAAAGGAAATGCAGAAGGAGGATTAGTTTCTCAGAGGATGAGAAACCATTTAGTAGGGGGTTTGATGATGAGATCCATCATTAGGTACATTTGGATGGGTTAATGGTAACCTTTTTTTCCTTATTAAGTCCCTGTTTCTTTCATTTTAATTATATTATGATCTTATGATGCTAGTGTAGGTGGTGATTGAGGCTTAACATACTTCAAGTACCTAACATAAGATTAAATGCGGGAAAATCATGAATATATGGAATTTTTGTGGATATATTTTTATAAAGACTCAGAGTATACATCAAGGAGATATTCTAAGGGGTTTTCCACCCTACTTAACTCCCAAAGGCAGCCAAGGGATCCTCGAGATTCCCTCCAACAACTCGAAATCAAATTCAGCCAAGCAAACTCAAGACCAAGTGCACTCAAGCCATACGTCACTCGGATTCAAGTGGAATCATCACCTATTTTCTAGGGAATTATTGGTAGCTACCCTTTAGGTTAAATAGAGTTGAGCAAGAGCCCATTAGGATTTGGATTTTGGAGAAATCCATTAGGCTCTTTGCTCTTGTAATCAATTTTTCAAGACTTTTATATTGATGAAATGAGACTATATTTTAAAATGAAATGAGTATTCAGACTTTGCCTTACTGATCTAGTTCTAGAGAGCTAGGCTTGTGTGTTAGGGACCAATCCAGGTGCCTCGGCCTCTCTTGTGTAATCATTCTTTACTTTCATGTCATTTAGCTACTTTTGATTATGAATAGTTAGCTAGTTTGTTGGTATTTTCATTCACTATTTTAGTTTGCTTCCATTTGTCTTTTGCTATAGATTTAGTGTGTTTACATAAGTGGTAGAATATGTGATAACTCCATAACGTTGTGATTCAAGCCTCCCTCTCTCACCTTTTCCAATAGAGCTTGAGCAGGGTAGACCTTCCCCACATACCAAAAAAGTTTTTTAATTTATGATTTCTTGAAATGGATGAGATCAGTTGTTGTAATTCTTGTTAGTCATCAATATTTTTCATTATCTGTACATGACTAAATATTGGTTCTATATTTCTGAAAACAACCTTCCTTGAAAATTGCGAGTTTCAAAAATCTCATTGCCTTCATTATCCTTATGGAAAAATTTTCACTATTTCATCAGCTTGCCATTCCATGGTCACCCTATCACTCTTACAAACTCCTTATGGGATTTTACCTATCATTTTCAGCCTCCTTCCCGGCCTATAACTTCATTGGCCTATTTTTCCCCTGCCCATAAACCCCACTTTCTCTCTAGGGTTTCCTATTTCCCATGTTCCCCAAATTCTTCAAGCATTGATGGTCTCAAAAATATCTCTGTAGGCTCTTTAGATAAATCAAGTACATTTGATTTTGGATCTTCAATACATCACTTTAACAAATACCCTGTTTTTTCACTTGAAAATTCCAAGCCAATTTTCAGTCAAAGACCACGTCAAAGGATCCTCCCACTAGTTTAATTAGGGTTTCATATTTTCCAAGGTCAATCATTGGTATTTCAGACACTATTTTCCTTTGTTAGAATCTGTTTCAGAGGTATTGAAATGTTGAGACATGGTTATTCAAGAAAAAATCTAAAACTTTTCCAAAAAAAACTAACTTATCAAATTCAAGGTTTGCAAGAGGTAAATGCAAACTTTGACACTTCTGCAGGAGTGTTAAAATTTCTATCAGCAAAAATTTGGTGAGGTAAGAGGTCTGCTCCTAAATGAAGACACCTTGTAGTAGGGAATACAGGAAACACTTGTTCTTGTGAAGAATTATGGTTTTTTTAGCTTGATGGTCCAGTAGTGTGCCAAGTAGTGATAAAATGCAGAAATTACCATGGAGGAGGTACACCAAAAACCAAACATGATTAAAATTCCATCAAAGATTATTGATGAGGTAGAGAAAAAGGTGAGGTGAACTAGACAAAAATTAATGAACTTGAAAGGGCTATAGAGAACTTAGAAGACAACACTGATGATTGTCTTAAAGCACTCCAGATGCCTAGGGTTTTGGAAAAGTGACCAGAGAAGGTGAAATGACGATGTTAAACACTATGGTGCAAGCAAAGGATGGTTTTGAATATTTCACTATTTGATCAAATCCCAAACTTTTCAAAATGAGATTGCCATGTATAAATGAGAAAAGGATGAGGTTCAGCTCCAAGGTGGAAGTGAAGGAGGTTTTTAAGGCTGTTGCTATGTCAAAACAAACATATCAAAGTCTCCAAGATCAAAAGGAAAGACAAATTTCAAGTCTTCATCAGACTTCCATCCAAGGTGAAAAATCTAAGTTTCATGGTGTAAATCACACAAGATTTTGAAGATGTCACTATGTAATCATCCCAAAATTTTCCAAGGTGAATGTGTCATGCCTCAAAGAGAAAAGGTGTAGAGAATATCAGTAAAAAAGGTAAAAACATGGTCTGAACTCCATGGTACAGGAAAAAGGAAGTTTTGAAGGTGTTGCAATGTGAAACCCTCCCAAAAGTGTTTGATAAGCTTGTCATGATTTAAGGAGTAAAAGAAAAGTCAAAATCATCATTTCACTCACCTGCAGAGCAACAATGTACAAAGGTTAGTGAGAAAAGGTGAAAAGTTGTTTTGAACTCCATGATGGAAACCACAAAGTATTTTGAATTTGTTGGTATGTATAAGCATCACAAAATTATCAAAATAGTCATGTCAAGTTCCAAAGACCAAAACAGGAGCTAATTCAACAGTTTCAGTAACCTACAGGAAAAAGTATAAAGGAATATCAGTGAAAAGGGAAAAAGGACTTGTAAACATTAGGAAATGGGTTTCAAAGATTTAATTAAAATTCATAAGTCTATAAAAACCCATTCTACACTTCAAAGGATTCATTGTTTCATTTCAAAGGAGCAAGAGCATTCAGGAGAGGGAAATTTGTCAGTTTTTCAAGTGCAATTGGACAAATTAGACCGGTGTTGCGCGCCTGTAATCAGGCGCTGCACCCTTGGCTTTTTCCTCCTATACAAATTACACAGGCATTGTGTGTCTGGAACTGGGCGTTGCGCACCTGGCAGAGTGTTGCGCTCTTGCCTGAAAATCACCCGGTGAAGAAAAATTGAGCATTGTGTGCCTGGGTTAAGCGATGCACATTTAGAACTAAGCATTGTGCCCTCAAACTGAGGATTGCGCTCTTGGCCAGGAGGGCCTTCAAAGAAAAAAAAACACTCAAACCACCTCAAATTTTCTTCGAGTCATCACCAAGGGTTTTTCAATCACTGGTAGGGGTAAGTACTGGTCATCATCCCATTTTCAAGAATTTTGTCATCATTTAATGGAAAGAAATTGAAACCCTAAGAGGCTACCCTAGGTGTTTAGAATTGCAATCATTGTTTGTCATTATTCACCTGCCTATAAAGAGCATCAGTCGAGAAAAGGGTAAATTAGGGTGCTGTGGAGGTTGTCATTTATCCAAGCTAGTCATAACACCCATACACTCTGTCCCTTCACTTGCAAAAATTGACCATCCATCATCTCACTTTCATCTCAATTTCACATTCAGCCAATTTTAAAAAAGAAGAAGTTTAAACAGATGTTAGAAGAGGTTTATCATTTAATTTTCAGCCTATTCCTCATTCTCATATACTTACACCCTCACTCATTCATCTCATTCACTTGTAAAGGTTGTCATTCCACCATCCATTCATCTCATTTCTATTTGCAGTCCCAGGGTTTTCTCAAGCTAGAGTTTTTAAAATGTCAAGAGAGGGAGACAGTAATAGTGAAAATAACCAAATTCCAAAGAAACATGATCATAAGGGTAAAGAAATTGGTGTTGAGGAACAAAGATCAAGGACTAATTCAAAGAAAAACCAGATTGCAAGCTCAACGCTACAAAAGGCCAAATCAATAATTGAAGCCCTAACCAAGAAAAATGAAGTGAAAAAGCTGAATTTTCTTGCTGATATTCCCTTGAAGACCTCCCAAACATAATCAGCAATAAAAATCCAAGTTTTGACACATTTTTTCAAATTTTTGAGTTTTTGAAAATTTTGATTGTTTTGAAGGGCCAAGTGCGTAGCGCCACTACCACTGCACTCTTTTTTGGGGAACCCATTGGAGGAAAACTTGACCTTTTCAGAATCCTTATGCCAAGTACATCAGCCTCACAAAATTTCAACTAATTTGGAGCAAAACTGGTACTCCAAAAGTGCCAAAAACATGCAAAAAATCAACTTCTTGCCCTATTTTCAGAGTTGGCGATGCGCCCTGAGCAGTCTTGGGAGAATGTTTTTTTGAGCAGATCAATGGAGTCCAATCAGAAATATAAATTAATTTTTTGAAATGATATAGGATAATATTTCCAATGAGCTATCATAGAGCTCATTTGGACACTGGGAAGGCCTCCAAATCTTAGCTTCAAAACAAGTTATTTTCCCAGTGTTGGCATTGCGCCCTTGGCCTTCACACTGCACCCTTGCCAGAAAGTCAACAAAAGAAAATTGGAGTTAATGAAAAATATATTTTGAGGGTTTTTGAGGCAAATCACTCCAGATTTAGCTGAGGAGTTATGTTAGCATTTATTTTTCCATTTATTAAGTTAGATATTTGTGCCTTGGGCCTTGCATGGTCTCATAGGAAAAATTTGGCATTTATGAGTAGTTAATGATATTTTCAAACCCTAGCTATGGTTTTGGTCCTCATTTTAAGGATAAATACTACATGGACGCTTTATTTCACATTTTTTTGATTGTTAGACTTAATACATAGACTTGGAGTTGAGGAGAAATTGGCTTTGGAGTGTTATGAATGCCTTGATTTGGATGGCAAGGGAGCCAAGCACACTTGCAGTCATGAGCATGGCTAATGTTGATGTCTTTCTAAATTAGTTTTTTTTTTCTTATGTTTTCATTTTGTTTCATCTTTCTCATGCAAAAGAATAGAAAGTTTAGGTTAAGAAATTTTGTTTAGAGGCACCTTAGCTCTGTCTACTTTCTATTGCTTGTATGTCTTCCTCTGCTAGGTCAATTTAGAGAATTCTTAGTTGCTCTCTAATCCCACTCAGCTTGTTTATCACAAGAATAATTTAATGGATTCCATTTCAAAGAATTTTATGGTTAGCCTTGCCCTTTCGTATCACTTAAACATTGTTTTTGAGGTCTTTTCTTCAAAGTATTGTTAAATAAGGTTTGACTGAAGAGGTTTATGGTTTGCCCTGCCCTTTTGTCCATCTTGAATGGTTGATTTGAATTTCTTTGTAGTATGATTAAGGAATTTAAGGAGTTCCCTTTATTTTATCATTACTATATGTTTATCTTGAATGTTTTCTTTTCCTAAAGGTGAAATCACTAGAGAATTTACAACTTTGTTGCTCTCTATGGTTTGCTGGATTGTTGTCTTAATGTTTACTTGCTAGGGTTTGGTCAAAGAAGCTAATGGATTTCCCTGTCTTTGGTTATTTATTTATGCATAGTGTTCTTAAAGACTTTTCTTGTTATATTACATGTTAAAGGATACTTAATTTCCCTTTAAACCTACTTATTTCACAAATTAATGTTCACTTCACTCACATAAGCCTTGAAGATCCATTTAGCTTTGTTATACTTGCCCTTCGAGATACCCTTGACCTATTGTTGTACTTATCAAGACCTTTTGCAGAATCCATAGCCTAATGGTCTAAACCTCTCTTACTCTATCTGTTCTGCTTGACAACCTACCCAACCAAAAAAAAAAACAAAAAAACCTTAATCCTTATAACTAGCCTAAAATCAAAACCCTAAAATCAATCAAGTTCACATATTTTACACAATTATAGAGAGAGCCCTCTCTGAGTCCAGGAAGGCTAGGTCCTAGGACTCCAAAGACTGGTTTTATGTTACCCCTGTACATTTTTTCTTGCCAATCTGACAAATTATGGGGACCTAACAATTCCATGAGCATGTTCATTATGTTGTGGTAGATCTCAAGTTCTAGGTAGGATAGATTTTCTTTACAAATTCAAGTCATATTTTCCACTGTATTTATCATGAATTTGTCCATTTTTATTGCATGAATGGGTATTTTGATTGCAGTTACAAGTAGCACAGCCAAGGATAATTTTACCAGCACCTCCAACTTCATCTCTCATCTTCCTTCACCCCTTTGTTCATCAAGATTGCCATCGACCATGTTTTCGGATTTTCGATCCCTACACCATGAGAAAATATTAGGGGTGAAAGATAGGCCTCCCAAGAGGCCTTGAGCTTGAACAAGGGGTGGGCCATCTCCTACTAATCCTCATCCACCTTGACACCACCTTCCCTACCCGTTTTCCACCAATTTTTGACCTCGGATTTCCCTCGGCCTGTTTCCTGTAGAAAATCAGGACTTGTCTGTAACACTATAGGAAACCTGTAGCAGCACTTGAAATAGCACCTTTGGACCCCTCCTTAAGCCAAGAAACCACCATGTCCATATTCTAATCCTGCAAAAACCACTCAGGCACCTCTAGCCTTACCCCCATGTGTTCAAGCCTTCCATCATCCACCTTAGCACTTTCTTCTCCTAGCTGCAAAACAACACATTTTCAAGCATAGTTAGGTCATGAATAGTTGCATGAATAAAATCATGATAGATAAAGCATAGGGTAATTAGAGTGTGTTTATACGTTTGGCCTAGCTAAGTGTGATTAGATTAGTTTCCTTTATGCCATTTCAATTAACCAATTTTCTCCATGCAAGGTACCTAGGTTGCTTTACAATTCTTATCATAGTCTAATAAGTAGATTTATTTCATGGCAGAATAGTTAGATGTACTTGTTTTATGTAGTATATTTCTGTACTTATTGATAGTTCCATGGATTTGAATCATTTGTAGCCATATGCTTGATTTCAAAAGTGTGATAGACTTCACTTAGAAACCCTAGAAGTAGCACCCTTTCGTATAGCTCAGAAGAGGATGACATGAGTATAACACATCTATTGTGTATATAGCATTATCACCTCCAATTTTTTATGAACCCTGGGTTGACAAAGTAAAGTAGGGAAACCTCTAGGAGTTGCAACATTTTTTTGATCAGTGGTTGTCCTTGATGTCATCCCAAGCAGCACCAGGGGCTACCCCGATCTTGCATCATATTTTTGACTTGAAAAATTACTCTATTCTAAACCAAGGATATTTGGGATGGTTTGCACTTGTCGAGATGTTTCTTTTGATATATGGAAAACCATATAATTCTTCATGGTTTGAGAGATATTCATGTTTAAAGTTAGTAACCCCAGTTAGTGGGCTAAAACCCCATGGGTTGTGGCTTGAAAATAATCATTGGTTGTGGTCATTGAATAGTAAATAATTAATAATTTCTTAAGCTCCTAAGATCCCTCCAAATTTCACTTGTTGAAGACCCTCTCAACCTAAGAATTTATATAAATTGTGACCCTCATATCCTCCTCATGTAAGGATTTCACTACTAAAAACAGGTCATCGTGGAATTTTCACTATAACGTTTTTTTTTCTGCGAAGCTTTAGATGTTGAAACAAAAATATCACTTGGGTGAAATCCTGATGAAGATTATGTCTGAATTTCAGATCTTGATTCACTATATTTTCAGAGATATGTTTTGTGGAAGCTAGCGTGTTTGCAGGCTTTCGAATTTCATCTCAAAGAGATGACCTTGGGAAAATCATCATAACTCTCTCTCTCTCGGAAGCGGATTGGAATTATATAAAAAATGGCAGATAGCGAATAGACTGTAGTTTTCTATGTATAAATTTTAGAGCCAAATGAGGAAACAATGACACGTCGCATGCCATACAAGTTCGCTCTACTAAACTAGTCCATAATTAGGTCATTGTGAGAGATTTGGCATAACTTTGCCTTGAAGAATCCAAATTGGGTCAGACATGTAGCATTGGAAAGAAGACTCAGAGGGCTACTACAAGACAGAATATCACTTATTGGGGATCTTAAATCACAGAGATACATCAGATGCAATATTGATCTCCTAGAAGGCAAGAAAAAACTAGATCATGTGTTGTCAAGGGTTGCAAAGGACTAGACTTTCTAGGGTAGAAAAGAAAAGCACGGTGCAAAAAAATGATGCAACATAGGTAAAGCTCTAGGTAAGTATCTTCTGTATAGGCATGTTCATCTCTTAATCACATTAGGTTCTTTTTATTCTAATTTTTTTTTTTTTTTTAGCACTGACATATGCTCTGCAGTATGAGATAAGTTTTGCTATTATCATGTCATGGGTATTTCCTTGAAGAATTTTTGCAGGTATTATATATTCATCAAGATAAGACTCAATGCATGACCTAATGTTCTGAGTGAGAAAGGGTAGCATGAAAAGAGCAACAATCAAGGTCTAGAAAAACAGCAAGAAGTTCACCACATGAAGTCTTCAAGTGGGAAACACTGCATATAGTAATTTTAAAGGTATCATTGTACTGAGTCATTGTAAAAGAATCATTGTAAAATTTGTACAAGTGTATATATTCCAAGAGTTGAACAGGCAATGTAATATCCCAAAAGGGAGAATGATGTAATACAAAAACACAATATAAGAACTGCAACAATGTAAACAAATAATATAAAGACACCATACAAATGTACAAAATAGTTATGTCATTTTATTATAGAGGAGGTGGAATACAAGTACAACAACGCTCAAAATATGAGACACTCAAGCCAAAGAGATGGCCTAGAATAACCCTAAAATGCTCCCATAAGAGGGATTATGTAACTGTTGGACCGCAAGAAGGAATATTGAGTTGTCCCTACTACAAATGTCGGGACTACAACTGTCGGCAAAATATAAAAGTGTATATCTAGCAGTTTTGGAGCTCAGATGATGCTGAAACTTTAGATCTGGGCTCTATGATGAATACCCAAGATAACCCAAAAAGGATTTCCAAGTATGAAAATCTTGGAAAATCACCCTCTTAGGCCTGCAACTATATGACTGTTGGGTATGAAGATCTACTGCATGAACTGAAGATATGATGGTTGAAATAAGGCACATCCAACTAAATGCATAGAGGGTTATCCCTCCTTCATATTCTTAAGCTATAAGCTCAGGATCTGTCTCCTCCAACCTCCTCCAATAGATGTAGTTGTTGAATACACAACACTGAGTAAAACTACACTATTAGAGAGGGAGGATCTATAGCCTAATGCTAGATGCTGCAATGAAGCTCCTGAATGGTGGAAATGATGTGACCAAAGTGGGGATATGGTCCCTAAGATGATTTCTAGCTGAAATAATGGAAACTTCCTTCCTCCATATCTACAAGACTGGACTACGCAATCCCTTGGGGAATTGTTGCTGCATGGAGGTATGAAATGATGGACTCAATGCTAGATATAAATTTGCTACTCCTAAAAGTATGATATTGAACCACAAGTTGAAAGGATGAATCCTCCACTAGTTTCCTAGCTTAAATGCTAGAAACAACCTCCACCTCTCAAACCCTCAAGCAGGAATGTGTTATTCCTGAGACTGAATGTGCCTATGAGAGTGGCTAAATATGGCACCAATTCCTGATGATGTATGGAAGCTCAAAGAAACCTTCCCATAGTAGGCACTCGAAGTCCCCTGTGGGTAATGGTGGGTTTTCCTCTCGGAAACACCCATGGGCTAAACAACACTGCAGACTTAGCTAAATAGAATAAGCATACATAGAAATTTCACATGACAAATATAGATCTAAACAAATCAAAAATAATAATACAAAGCCTTTCTTCTATTTCTTCCTTCGTCTCCCTTATATTCTTTATGAGCTTTCCATAGCCTTGGCCCACCTCATAACTACACTGCACATGTGGCCACTAACATCCATGAAGACTGCGTTGTCTCTCCATGTTGTCCACCATCTCCACATTTAATTCCCAATCTCTCCATCATGTGTGCATTAGATGCACCACTTCCTCCACTATTTCATTATTAGTGCTCTATGATCTTACTTTGAATGCCCCATGATCTCATTTGACTTCCTCCATGATCTCCATGATCTTATCTTTAATAATGCATGATATCCACTCCTTCTTCATTAATGAGTTGCTCCACTACTCCATAATGCAGATATAACTCTAAATTATCCACATACACACATCAAAAGTGGATTTTATTCATCTATGGGGTTTATGGGTCCCTCCACCCTGTTATTTACTTAATTAATTAAGAAAAGGAAGAACTCTAATATTCCAATTAACTGGTGGAAAATTTGGGAATATTACAGTCCTCCACGCCAAAATGTTGTTTGTCCTCAAGCAACTACAAAATTGGATGCTACATCAATCCATCTCCCTAAAAATTCCATCCTCATATGGAGGGCCTCCCCATTTGCTACAATGTGTCATGCATACACAGCTCCAAAGTTGCCTCTCTAGAATGTCTAGAATGGCCTCCAACTAAAAAGTTATATGACTCTCCTCATCAATGAGTCTCCAAGTGGCAACCATATGTTGTACAATATCCTCCTCTATGCATTAGATATATAAACTGAAGTGGTCTCTTCCCAAAGTGGAAAGTCCCCCATCATAAACCATCTCTCCATCCCATGCTACATGAAGTAGATTGTATCACTCCAGGCTTCCATCCTTAGCCATGTTGGCCTTGTTGGATCCAAGCATCATCCCAACAATGTGAAAAAAGAAGAAGTAGATACATATGGATGAACATGAACAATGTCAAACCATACTATCCCAATAAAAAACACCACAACAAATCCTTTTGTTGCCATGACAAGTCATCATCAATCCAAGTAAGAGAGCCAAACTCTCTCAATAGAATACAATGCACCAATGCTTCTTGCTGCCATGCCAAATCAGCATCAATATAAACATTAGATCCATACTCTCTCAAAATAAGCCACTGCAACAATTCCCCTTGCTACCCCATCACATCATCATTATACCAAGTACAATGACCATAATCCCCCAACAGAAGCCAATGCAGTAAGGCTTCCAGTTGCCATCCTCCATCAATATCATGCAATGTATGGGGAGAAATCAGCCCATACTCTCCCAATAGTAACCAAAGCAACATGGATTCTTCCTGCCATCTTACATCATCATGATGCAAGTCATGGAGCAACAACATACTGATTGACATGTGGGATGTTGTAATATCCCAAAATGGGGAAGCAGCAATATATGAACATAAAACTAGAAATAGCAATGAATAGCATTACACCAAAATGTATGAAAACCATAGAGCCATTTTATTATGTGAATCAGCAGCAAATAAGTACAATAGAAGCGGGCACAACTCAAATAATCAAGGCAAACAAGCCTCCCACGAATACATATGCCAAAATTGAAATGTTGCTACATAGCATAATGCCCAAGAACAAGTACATCGTAGTCATAGATGGTACACTACTACTAGAAATGTATAATAACATAAATATACAAATATATGGCTCATACAATGCCGGGAGTAAAGATATAAGCTCCCAAACAAATTTTCAAGATAACCCGGAAAGGATTTCCTGAAATATGCAAAAGTAAAAAAATGTCGGAATGCGGCCCTAGGACTGAATAGCAGCTACAAATCAAGAACTGGATAAATATGGTTGTATATGATACATATGAAGAATGGATCTCATCCAATAGATCCTTCAGATGAAAGGTTGGTCCAATCACTGAAGATCTCACCCTCCAATCAAACATTACAACCCCTCATTGCAAATGCTCACTAAAATAATGCATTCCAAGAGGGACACTACGCTGTAGGAGATGGAAAATAGGTTGGCCTAGTGCCAAGATCTAAAATATGCTCAAGAATCTTCCTCACTGATCTCCCAAAGAGAATAATGCTTCCTCCTTTGAAAAACTAGCTCCGGAAGTGGGTTTCTCAACCCTCCACTGCAACACCCTGTAACACAACACTATTCTCTGTAGAAATAACGTTGTAGTTGAAGACTGAAAATTTGGCCTTAAGCCTGAGTGTGGAAAAATGAAGTGCAAGCTCCCCCAATATGCCTCTCAAGAAAGGATATAGGATTCCCGCTCAGGAACACCCAGTGCTAAAGAATACATCAATCTCAACTAAACAGCTGAAGAATGCACAACAGTTATGCAGTCCATAAAATCAATAATCAATAACATGCCTCATTATGACTGCCTTGCCCTCCTTATAAAAAAGTGTGAGCCTTCTTACCTTGAGTCCCACTCATTAGGGTTTCCTCCACCAAGGAATCTTCCTCCCACTATCACTGCGTTGTCTCCATAGATGACCTCCACCATTCATTCCAACATTGTTGACTTGGTCAAACTTGACCTTGTGCACATGTAATTTCCCTTATTCACACATGAGGGTGTGAGATCCAGCTATTATTATGATCCCTTTCCACATCATGAGGGATTTTATTCATGTTTTAGATATGTATGGGCCTCCTTACCCATTTATTCATCTACTAGGTGTCAAAAGAAAAAAATTATATTCCTATTAGTTGCATGCTAATTTAGGAATATTACAGTCGTCCCCTCCCAAATGTTGCTTGTACTCAAGCAACTGCAAGGATAGAACTGAAGAGACTCCTCTCCTTCCCCTATAGCATCCTCATATGATAAAATCCTCCAAGGAACAAGATGTTTTCACATCAATATACATCTCCAAGTTGCCCCTCCCAAGTATGCAAGCTAGCTTTTGGTGAGCATTCCAAATAGCTATCATCATCTAAAAGTAAAACATCCATGGAGGCAAAAATGGGCTGTCTAAAGGCATTCTTGAGGCATGAGATCTGATATATATTGGGATTTATCATCCCCATGTGAATGTACCATCCCCAAGCTATCATCCATATAAAATGAGCCACCCTCCAAAATGGTAACTCATGAAAATTTTCCTCCACCTTTGGCTCCTACAATGTAGGTGGGCTAAATAACTGAACATGGTAGACAAAATAGCGTACCCCATGTTGTCCCTCTCTCCACTTATGATAAGTGTAGAGTAGTTGTTGATCCGAGGCTGCAATAATGTTGCCCTCAAGTGGCAAGAAGAAGACTAGATCTCCAAAGATATTCTCTCCAACGTTATGAATCACGTTGGCTCAAACCGTCCCTACATGATGAATAGTAAATCACCACCATATGGCATCCAAATGATAAAAATATTGAAGGTTTCATGTAGTGCTCGAATTTACCAACAGTTTCCCAAGTGGTCACAACACAGTTTTTCTAACTGATGTTGCAAAACATAACATGGCAAGCCATCTCTCATACTCCTATTGAAGCATGGAGCATAAAAGGTGTGGGAATTTTCATTCCCCATGGACACATCCAACCAATGTTTCTCTCCTCCCAACATGCTCCCCACAAAGGTAAGAACAACATCAACATAGGCAACCCTAATGAGAATCATACTAGCTGCCATATGTAACAATGGAGAAGGACAATGGTCCCTCAAATGCAACCAACATAGTTTTACTCTCAACTGCATTAGAAAATGGCATGATGTGTGGCTTCCCAACCACTTGCTTGCTGCACCAATCTCCTCACAAGTTTGGAGAAAGTGTATGGTGTATGGTGCAAAGTGAGCATGCCCTGCATAAGATATCATCTCCCCAAGGCTTCCTAGGGAGTGGCCATCATCAATACTTCTTATGGCCTCAAGTAGACCATGAATTCTAGAAGAAATAATGCTCCTTATTTGAGCAATGTCCTGCACATATATGGTTAAGGAATGCACCAATTCCTTATAAAAATCATTATGCAACCAAACAGTACCCTTACCATATGCTTTTCCCATGCAAATGGAGTGGTTCATAGATGAATCCTCTCTCATTCTCAAATAGAAAAGAGGTGGTTGTGATAACTTCCCCAAAGAGTTATATATCTCCTCCATCTCCACATGGTCCATGCATCTCCTCAAATGCTGATATATCTCCTCTTCAAAGCCTTCCCAAGTGTACCCCTCCCTAATGCTTTGGTATGCTCTCATAGAATAAGTGTGGCTGAAGATAAAATCTTCATGAGCTGCTTGTAGTAAATTCTCCTTGATCTTGGAAGCTCTAGACAAGAAGATCCTACCATGATAGTAGATGACCTCATCTCTGATTGAATATCCCTCCTCATGCAACTGGTCATCCAATATCATACAAGTAGAAATATCCTTGGAGCAATCCACCAACAACTGGGATTTCCAATATGGATCTATCCTCCATAGTGACAGTGCTGATGATCTATCACAAATAAAAATTTTCAAATGGTTTTCCTCCTCTTTGACATCTCCCATGCAAAAGATGCAAGTTGGAAGGCTGCTATCCTCCCCATGCTGCTCCTGCCATAGCGCAGAATCTGGAATGAGAGTGGGTAATGATGATGTTGGGAGAATGCCTCTCCTCTCCTTGATTCTTCCCAAGACTCTCAACGATATACCAAGTTCTCCCAAGGTCCTCACCCCTCTGTGTAAGTCATCAATATTTTTCGCTTGTTAGTGATGACTAGTTGTAACAGCCTAGTTTTCCAACAACAGATCTAAAATTTGTCAAATTTGCCAGCTAGGAAAACACCCATAATTTTTTTTTTCCCTCCTACCTTCCAGTCCGCCCATGACGAGATGAAACCTCATTATCAAATCCTACCTAGCCTCAGCCATACTATTCTGCCCACCAGCTCTAAAAAGACAATCCGAATCTGTTCAAAAAACCTCCCCTAAGTTAGGATGTGGCACTTTAAGGCATCTCACCCTTGGCAACCATCAAAGAGCCAAAAAAACCTCAATCTGCTATAGACCAGTCATAACAGACCTCCCACTCTGCTAATGAAGTTATTCACAGCCCTAAGTCGCACCACTTATACACCCTTAAGTCTCAGCAATACATAGACCATAATCTCAAGCTGATTTTAGGTGTTTTACAGTGTTTGATGGATCTTTCAAGGATAAAAACATATCAGCATCACAGAAGACAATTTTTGGTGCCACATGAGAAGACAGCTACTTCTCAATGTGATCCTGAGCCTGAGATGCATCTACAGGGCAAAGAGTTTCTCATCAAGCTCTTGCAACCTCATTCAAAGTCTGAAAGGACAGTGGAAGAAAAACAACACTATCAAGGGTTGTTAACATCACATGGCTAAGAACCTCCTTCATTTATAAGCAGAGGTTTTGAAGACCAAAGAACCTCCTTCATCTATAAGCAGAGGGTTTTTGAAAGCGCCTCCTTCATTCATAAGCAGAGAGCCAGGGCATTGATTGATTTCAGGGTTGATTGATCAAAAGATAAGTGGTAAGAACAGTAAGAGATAGTTGAAACAGAGAAAACAATGTAAAATACCAAGAAGGAAAGCAGGGGTACCACTGCAATCCAAGGGGTTAAACTTGTCTCTTAACAGGGTTTCTTTCCAAAGACAGTCTGCAACTCAAAACAAAAAAAAAATTGAAGAGTGGTTGATGAGACAGGTCATCACACTGGCCAGTAATGATAAATATTTGTCAAAGGGTACTCATCTTCCTGATTCATAAGAGAATGTCTCTCAAACAGCTCATCACAGTGAACAAAAAGGAAAATTATGTTTATTTTTTCCAAAGGAGGTCTGCTCCTATAACAGAGAACCAAGATGCCTTGCTGATATATTCTAAGCAAAAGAGAGGCACCCTTCTTATTAGACAGAGGATGATAAAGCCTAGGTGAATGCAAACTGCATTTTGCACCCACAGTCAGAAAATAAGTTTGCAAGACACTTGGTAGTCAAGTCATTTTTATAGTAGGTCCTTATCACTTTTTAAAACATCTAGAGCAGACACATTAGTTTAAAGGTTCAAAGAGAAGATCCACCTCCTTGCAAAGTGGCAAAGGTGCTCCATAACTCATTGGTATATTGTTAAGCAAATGTTACATTTTGAAAAGGACAATGGAAAGGTCAGCAGTGACAAAAAGTCACTTTTCGAATATGTAACACACAAATGAATAGATTTTCCTCATCATCGGTAGTACATGGCTAAGTAGTTTGTCCAGGATTGAAAATACCATTAAAGATCTAACAGTGGCAGAGTTTCTCATTTAAATAAAGCACAGTGGAAATGCGGTATAGGAGATTTGAAACTCCTAAACAAGGTTTTCTTTTAAAAGCACATTTCTCACTATGTTACCTTTTCAAAAAGTCAATATTTCACCTTTTTATCAAAAGCTGGTGCAAAGGCTCGTTAGAAGCTTGTCAAAAGGTCTTCAAAAACCTCCACCAAGTGAATGTGAAAGGGCTCGTATTTTTCACTACAACAAGGGTTAAGGACTGTTGTCATTCCATTTTTGCAAATTCCCCAGCACAAGAAAAACCCCTCTTACTGTCCACGAGACCAAAAAGAAGAATTTCAAGCAATGTGCAGAAGTTTTGAAAGTTTAACACTGCACGGCATGCCTGGAAAAGCGCGCGGTGCGTTCAAGCCGGGTTTTTTTTGCACAACGTTGAACTGGCGCACGGCGCGCCTGTAGGCGCTGGTCACGTTGGCCCGATAGTGACTCAGTAGCGTGGCGATTTCAGTTACAAACGCGTCACGCATAGTTTGAGCCTCCAAAATGCCTTCAAAAGTTCAGAAACGCTGCTCCAATTCCTCAACAACAACTACCATCAAATTTTCAAGGTTTTCATGTGCCTTCTTGGTATGTTTAAATTTCTAAAAGGTAATCATATGCCTCATTTATCAAAGGACTAAGTCATGGTGGAAACAATGAAACCCTTGGTGCAAGTCAAAGTGTATCAGTGTGAAAATATTTGAGGGTGGTTGTTACAGTTGGCTGAAGGGAGGGGTGGCCATTCTTGTCCCAAAAAACTTAAAGCTACCCCCAAAACTGAGATGAAAAACATAACTTCTGTCAGCCTTATGCAGTGAAGAAAGCAGTGCATGAAGTGTTGACAGTTTTGTTTAAAAGATCAAGATTTGCTGTGTTTTATGCTTACTAAAGGTAAAACAGTAAGAATGTGAGTTCTTATTGCTGTGAAAAGCCCATGAAACTCCCTTCTAAGGAATATTGAAAGATGGAGGCATTGATTTAAAAGCAGAAACTCAGCAGTTTAAAAAGAAGCAGTGGTCCGAATTTCAACTACATTAACCATACATAGGTTACTTGGTCATTGCTCGATTTTTCCTCTGTAGGGTGAAAAGCAAAAACAGGGTTTTGATTTTCCATTCCATAGAGCACAGTCAGTGAGTAAAGCTACCTTTGTAGTTTACAGGTGTGTAGAGAAAAACTGGGTATGATGAACAGTGAAGTATAAGAAGGGCAGTCTTTTGTTTGAAGAGGATGTTATTGTTGTTTGATTGCTACAAGACATTTATTACCACATCAAAAACATTTCAAGCTCTATCACCATTTCTATAAACACAGTAACCCTTGACTTTGTAGGTACCCTTTGTTTGACTGTGTTATAGTGTTGAATATACTTGTTGAAAGACATACCAAAAAGAGAAGAGGGTCTTGAACTAAGAAGATTGTGTTTTTTCCATTGTATGAAATACAAAGTTATACTGTGTCCTCAAAACATCAAAAGGCAGGGTGACCTTACCACAAAAACACAGGAATTTCACTTTGACTGCATATCCTTATTGACTGTGTTTTTCTTCTTAAAGTTTACTTGTTGAATTGCATACCAAGTAGAAAGAATTGTTTTGGAAAGGGGCAGAGAGTGGTGTGTTAAAAGGGCATCTTCACACTACTTTTGAGACCATTGCTGCTTACAGTAAGTCAACACGCTGAGACAGATCTTTATTTAAAGAAGGATATGAGCATGAAGAAAAAAATGAAGAACAACAAACTGATGATGAAGGGCAGCAACAACACAGTGATGATGAATAACAACAAGAAGAGGAAGGGCAGCAGCATGACAGTGATGAGCAAGGAGGCTAAAGGGAAGCGCCCAGAACGGAAAGGGAAGAAGGACACATCAGGACTTGACATTTTGGCTTCTGTTTCAGAGCATGTTGATAGGGACCCTTGAGGGTCATACTCACCGATTTTGGGCGCATTTTGACATATTTTGGTTTTTGGGCATTTTTGAGTTTTTTGTCAAAACTCATGAAATTCGCCATTTCATTTTGGGGATTCATCAAAGGAGGAAAATGGTATCATTGGATGCCATAATTTTAGGATCACACCCTCAGCGATTTTCAGGACATTTGGAGATCATTTTCCCCTTCAAAATGGTGAAAAATGCTCGCTTTTTGCACACTCTGCCCGGTCTATTAGCAGACTGTAATTTTTGGTTTTTTACACACAGGTGCAGTTTTGGAGGACTTCCAGGCATCGGATTGGGAAAATTTTAGTTGGTCTGGAAATTAGACATTCAGATCTTTTCAACGAGCTATCATGAGCCTCGTTTTGACACCAGGAAGGCTGCCAAATGTTTTCGGAAAGTCAGGGGACCTTTTGCTGATGTAAATTTGAAATATTTTTGTAATTTTTGAACCTCTAAAATCTGTTTTTTCCAAATGTGCGTTTAGCTATTTTTGCACATGAAAAATGATGCAAAGTCAATTTAATTCCCTTTTTTATCATTTTTTAGATATTTTATGGGATATTTTGTGCCTTGGGCTTTGCAAAGCCTCAAGGACAAGTATATATATTTTGATTAGGCCAATAGGATGGCAAGTTGAACCATGAGGTTTTCCTCACTTGAGCCTATATATTCCAAAGGCTTTCATTGTAAACAAGGCTGAACTTGAGAAGAGAAGCAATATATGGTCATATAAGCTTTGGAAGAAATACTTGTCTTATGCTTTTGGATTGCCTCTTGGATGCTCTTGGATGAATGAAGAAGGATTGTTGTTGGATTCCATGACTTGGTAGAATGGTATAGTGTCTCTTGCTTTGTTGTTGTCTTCTAGTTTACATTCATGAATACATGTTTCTTGCTTGCTATAGATCAGTAGAGAACAAATTTGAGACATGCCCATGGAGGCACCTCAAATTTCTTGTTTCTTCATAGCTTCTTTGTTTTCTTCTTCCTAAGTAACATTAAAGAATTCTTGACTACTCTGTAATATTTAGGATATTGTTGCTTGTTTCATTCATAGTTATTTGCATGCTAAGTATGAATTACGGTATGCCGTGCTTACCTATGGCTAGCTATAGTTCCATCCATGAAATTTCTCTTTGACTGATTAGATTATCATTTTGTTTGAACCAAGGAGGCCTAGTTTCGATCTAGCCCTTTGCCTAAAACTATGCAAATCTTGTTGTTCAAAGTGCCCAATAACTTGAAGTGTTGTGTTTAGGTGTTCCGGAATAGTAAGTTAAGTTGTTTGTCTTTCTTAAGTGTTTTCCCCAAATTCTGATAGCCATTTCCCAAAGTTAGAGGGTCTTATACTTTTATGCATGGCTTGAATGTTTATTTCTATGTATTGATTAGCTTATAGTTACATTTTGCATGATTAAAGGTTTTCCCTACCATGTTTATGTTATCTATTGAACTAGTTATGCTTGAAACTCTTTGTTGTTCACAAAATTGATGTCCATTTACTCCATTTTTCCCAAAGATCCTTTCTACCTTGAATCAAATCGGCCCTTCAACAGCCTTGTATCACCGTCTTGTAGCTTTCTTGGCCTTTTCGACCCCATAGCCCGGTTGATCTGGCATAATTTTACCTGTCTTATATCTTTGATCAGTTTCATCCCTCACAACTTAAAAAACCAAAACCAAAAAAATTACTTCATAACTAGCGTAAAATCAGAAAAAAATAAGCAAACATACATATATCCCTTACACATATATAGAGAGCCCTCTCTGAGTCCAGGAAGGCTAGGTCCTTGGGCTCCAAAGCTTGGTTTGATGTTACATTGTCATTTGGCTTGCCAATCAGCCAAATCATGGGACCGTAACACTCTCGAATCAATGAGTGGTGCATCCAAATGTGAAGCATCCCTCATCATCTGCTGATCTAGTGGTCTCCCTCATGAAATTCCTCCATGCAATGAGACATCAATATCAAGAGTAGACTGCATATATGAATGGGCATCATTGTCCCTACTCTTACTGCACAAATCAGTCTGTGCATCAACCCTCTGAAATAGATAGGGGTGTGTGCTCCTCACCATATGATGTTGGTTATCCTCCCTACCTCCTCCTTTTATCTGCATGGTTTCACAATATGTCAATAATGGCACATGCTACTCATGGGTTGTGCCTTGACCTCCACATATGAGATCCCGAGGAATTCCTTGCAATGATAAAATAATCCCTCTTGTTGGAGAAAGTGCTCCATCTTCCTCTGCATGAGGTGCTAGATATGCTCTAGATGTGACAGTGATGTTGCCCCCAACCTTCTCTTCCTCTTCAATATGAATGGGCAACCTTTTGTTACACTGAAAATTGTCATCTTGACATTATGCTATTTGTATGAGCTCATTATCACTCATACTTCCTCCTTTGCAAGTCTAACACATCAGTTCCTCATGTCAAGCCTTGAAAATAAGAGAAAAGTTCTTAAAAATCTCCTTAACTCTGGTATCGCACTTTCTCTTTGTCTTGCCTGCGGTCCCACACCTAATGTTCATGACTCCTACGTACCTGAACGCACTTTCTCTGTGTTATGGGTGCAGACCCCTATAAAAGATTAAAAAGGCACAAGTAAACTCAAAAATATTACTTTCAGTAATTTCTAGAAGCCTCTGGAAATAATCTTGCAGTGGAAAAACCGCTCTTTTGAGGTTCATGTATCCCTTACCTTAAGGAGCTAACCCCTTGATGTGAGGAGCTTATCCCTTTGAGGAAGATTCTATCCCTTCATAGTTGGAACTGAAACCTCCTCTTTTACACTATAAAAAGAGGCATTGGGTAGCCTCAAAGGGATTTCAAGCTTTAGAATTATTTGAGGTTAAGTGTTGTTGGGATTCAGACTCATTTAATTGAGATTTTTGTGAGGAGAGATCACATACCTCTATCTGTCTTAGTTGGAAGAGTGCAAAGCTTGTCAGAGTAGAGGAGATTCCTGCTTCAGACCCCGGGAAGACCTGTTCAACATCAAGGCTAAGGTTGTAAGGTTTTCCTTCTTTCAAAGTTAATACAAATGAATTCATTTTTCTCAATGAGTTGTTAATTAACTGTTTATTTCATGGATTCCTTGATCACCATGATAGGCATGATTTATAATATTTACTATACAGGTGCTATTTGATGTTTGCTTGTTTGTGACTGCAGGTTTATAAAGATAACTCCTTCAAGTGACTGAGGGACAACTACTTCGAACAAGCATTGGATCTACGGTAAGACCTTAACACCTTTACAGTATTCTTTTGTAAATCGCATATGTTTAGAGAAAGATAGGTTTATTTGGCTGTTTGTTGCTAGATTACCTTTTGGTACTAGGGAGATCAATCTTGTCTGCAAGATTGATTTATCTGGTCAACAAATTGGTGACTCAGCTGGGGAAAAATTCTTGTTTTTGGTTTTCCTTTGTTTTGACTTGAGAAAATGATTTTTCTCGTTTTTGATTGATGGATACTTGTATGGGTAGCTTAGATTTACTTTGCTTTTAAAAATTTTGAAGTATTTTGTGTTTTTCTTGAACTTTTCTAGGGACTGCACTTTGTTTTCTTACACAGTGTGGGCAGTTTCGCACTTTCCTTGAGTAACCAGTGCAGGACCGCACCTGTTACTTCTGGGGCCTGCGGACCCTGTTAAAATTTTTGAAAAACCCCAAATTTCTTCTTCTAGTTTATCTTTAATTTGATTTAGGGTTTCTAGTATCTTCCCAGATTTGTATTGTTCCTGTCAAAAGCCTCTTGTGAGTGAGTTCCACCAGTATTTGTGTTTTGGGTGATTTTCTTACACAGTGCGGGCATTTTTGCACTTTCCTTGAGTAACCAATGCGAGACCGCACCTGTTACTTCTGGGGCCTGCGGACCCTGTTAAATTTTTTGAAAAACTCCAGATTTCTTCTTCTACTTTATCTTTAATTTGATTTAGGGTTTCTAGTATATGCCTACATTTGTATTGTTCCTATCAAATGCCTCTTGTGAGTGAGTTCCAATAGTATTTGTGTTTTGGGTGATTTTCTAAAAGTTTTGCATACTTGGATTGGTTTTCACTTGGTCTCTGTAGTGACTCAAAGATTGGAAGCTTGAAATACCTCAGATCACACTGGTATTTTTGTCTTCTTGATGAGTCTGACATGGTTGTGAAATCCATCCTTTCTTGAGAAATAGATCTAGTTCTCTCTTTGCAAATCTTTGAACAAACTTTGTTATAAGTTTTGAATTTCATTTTTACAAAAGAAAACATATCTGGATGTTTTTTATTTGTTTGTTATTTTGGGCAAATGAGTCCTTATTTTACTGAACAACTAAGTAAAACATTCTCAAAAAAAAAATTAAAGCTTTTATTCAATTAGATTTTCAAAGTTTGTAGATCTCAAAATTAGTTTTTCTTAGTTTTGAGTGCTTTTTAGAACTTGTAGATTTATTTTGAAGGAAAGTTGTTTTTTGTAGTTTTGAGTCTTGAAAGTGAAAGGGATTTATTGTGAGCATTGAGTATTTTTCTCGTTTTGAGTTCTTATTGAAAAAACAAAAATATTTTTTTTCATTTATTCTTCATGTTCAAAGAAATAATTGTCTCTTAAAAATAATTGCATTCTCGAACTCTTTCTTTAACTAGAATTTCATTGAAAGAAAAACGAATTGATTATCAATTTTAGGTGCATTTTTAGTGTTTTTGGAAGTCGAGTCTTCACACCATCAAAGTTTCATTTCCATACCTATTGACTTAAAGAACATCCCATAAAAACAACACTTAATTAAAATTGAACTAGTAATATTTTTATTTCTAGGGCTCTTATCACCAATATAGCTTAGGCTAGTATCTTGGAGTAGGGAGTAATTAAATCTCCAAGATAGTAAAAACAAACAAGTAGATAAATCTTGCGGTAGGAAATAAATCCAATTGTAATTGGTACAATCTGGGAAGCTTCTCTTAAAGGATTTAATCACGACATCATGTCCGAACCTTTGAGACAATCAATTGTGTTTCATTGGGAAAGATAGAAGATCTGCGCGCATTACAAACGGTAAACCTCGGATTAACCATTGTTGAGGAGCCTGGGGTCACTTGTCAGTAAACCTCAGATTGACCATGTTGAGGAGCCTTCAAGGGGATTGAGCTTTGTTACTCTTCCCTTGCGCGTGGAATCAAATCGTAGACTATTCCCCTAGTTGTATTTGTTGTCGTTGGTAACCTTAGTGTCCATAAGCTTAAGATTATTTCCTAAGGTGACGTTGAAGGAAAGATCTCACTGTACTTGGAGTAGACGTCGACTAGACTCACTTGGACTCTCTGGGGGGTTCTCTTCACTCGAGATCGTTTTGTGAAGAAACTTGTGCCAGTTTGTTTCATTAAGCAGGTTGTCGGGGTAACTGTTGCAACCACCCTTTCTGTATTAAAATTCTACTAAGTTGGATTTCATCACCAACTAGTGTTTTTAGTATGGGAAGTTACTGTTTGTGCGTGGTTTGAACTCTTATATTTTTTAGGCGTGTGATTCAGCTGTTTGTTTCTTTAGAGACTTTAGGTGTTTTTCTTGAAATTTTCTTTGTTTGCATGTGATTGATTAATATTTAATCATGGCAGAATTACTGAGACAATCCCAAAGACTTCAGGGGAAGCTCCCTGAGTATACACCAAGTCATCTTGAAGGGTTTCATGCTCTAGTATCATCTAGTAGTAGTAGAATTTGATCAACAGAAATTGGAAGTTCATCTATAGTTTTTCATCCTGATCATCAAATACCCACGACATAACACATTCAAGAACCAATTTCAGTTTCTAAAGTTACTGGTGGTATTTCTCCTTCTAGTGAACTCACTAACGAACCTGAAATTTCCGAGCCTGACATTGAATATTCTGTTTTGGAAACATCCTCAGGATTTATTACTCCAAATTCTAGCGATCTTGGTTCACCTAGGGTAAGAAATAATGTTACTGAAGATCTTCCATCTGGCCTCATTTCCATTGAAGAACTTGCTAGTCCAGACGAAGAGGTATCTCTTCCCGAATCCCCTCAGTCTTTGAATCTTAGGGAGCATGAATCCATTTTCTACATCCCTATTAGGAGTGACGCTTGGTATCTATCTTTGAAATTTTTTTTAGAAAACCTGGGTCTTGCTTTTTCTCCACCTCGAATTCCGTTTCATCCTACACCGAGAGGTTACTATCCTTCATCTATCATCCCAGGAGAGTCATCTATGTTTTACCAATCACCGGAAGCATTTTTACACGGTGGTCCTTCTGTTCCTTTGGGGTACCAGGCTCTTTCTAGTACTTTCTCAGGAGCAACTACTCGACCGATTAAGCAAGTATTATCATCTGGTCTTAATGGTATTAAAACTGAAACGTCGAACGTAGAGAAAATATTTATGATGTCTGGTAATATTCCAAATCCTCAACCTCAAGGTGGTCAGTTACCACCTGTGGGGCAACCTCAAGGTAGACAGTTACCACCTGTGGGTCCACCTCAAGGCAGTCAGTTACTGCCTGTGGGTCAAACTCAAGGTAGTCAATTACCGCCTGGGGGGGAATTACAAAGTAATTTTTTCCCAGGACAAACTGTAGGACAATATTATTTTGGAGAACAACCTCAAGGACAGTACATACCTCAAGGTTATCAACTTTCAGGACAGTACATACACCAAGGTCAACCCCAAACTCAGTATGTTTCTCAAGGTCCTTATCAACCCCAGATTCAGTACGTGCCTCAAGGTTATCAACCTCAAGGTCAGTACCCAACTCAAGGTTTTCAACTGCCTTCTAGTCAATCATTTGTACAAGGAGTTGGAAAATTATCACTTAATTATCAACCCTACGTTCAACCAGGCTATGGTCCTTCAAATTTACAACCTTCTACGGGACAATACCCCAGAATTAACATGGTGTGGGATCCATCCCAAATTCAACAGATTATGCAACCTAATGTGTAGTTGTCTACTCAACCTGGACAACCTTTGGTTTCTGGTTCAACCCAACAACCTTTCCAGTCTACTGTTCAAATCCCTGCACCTAGTTCTGTTCAGCAGTCTGGGCCTGGTACACCTAAGACTCCACCTCAAACTACTGCAACATCTGTTCAAACTATAACACTTATTTCTGGAGTATCTGTAGCTCCGATTTCTTCTATCCATGCATCCATGCAAATCCCTCAAGTCTCTGTACCCCAGTGAGGACCTACAGTTCAGACTTTGGTCCAGATACCAGTAGGAAAATCTGGTACAAGTACAATTGTCACAAGTCAACCAAAATTCATGTATCAACCGTACCAAGGACAGTATAAATTCGGTCCTGTTTCAAAAAAACTAGTTTATCAATATCAACCGTACCCTGGCTATACTTATCAACAGCCTCAACAACCATAGTTTGGTCCGGTTAATCCTAGTTTCCCGGGGGGTTATACCATTCCTAATGCAAATCCGATTCCCAGCTATCCTGGGTATCCTCCTCCCAGAACTGCTCTTGTTACTCAAGGTTTTCGTGACCCTAACCATCAGTTACCATTTATTGCAACTTTGGATTTACCTGATTTGTCATGCCTTACGAATGATCCAATTTTCTATTATCCATATTGGCCGCCAATGCCATATAAGTTGCCCAGTGATATACCAAAATTCGAGGTTAAGTCAGGAGAGGATCCGTCAAATCACGTTATGTCTTATCACCTCTGGTGTGCATCTAATTCAATAATTGATGATTCAATTCACTTACGTCTTTTTCAACGAACTCTAATTGGTCTTGCCGCCAAATGGTACATTGAGTTACCATGAGGCTCTTTTAATAATTTCAGTCAGTTAGCAACTACTTTCTTAACTCATTTTTAGTTGCTTGTCAGATACGACAATGGCACAGAACTATTGAATTCACTAAAACAATCCACGTCCACATATATTTCTGATCATATTCATGAATGGCAACGTAGAAGGAATTTAGTGAAAGTTTACATTCCAGATCAAATTTTGGCGGAATGGTTGGTTAAATCATTATTACCCAAAATCACTGAAGATGTAGCTAAGGCAGGAGTTGTTACTAAGGAGAAAGTCATTTCTCAAGCTCAGTATCTTGACCTTGTCTATATGCAGTCAGGTACTTTACATGAAAAAATCCCTGATCTTCCAAAACAAGGTCAAATAACTGTAGCTCCTTCAGGGTCTCATGCCACTGATGGTATCATTGGTACAATTAATACTAAAAGCAAGAATAAATCTTCAAAGAATGCTTCTCATATAACAACTTTACCTGATTCCCCAAAAGGATAATCTTTCGCTGAAATTTCTGCCGACATTCATGTCGTAGAGACATCTACAACCAAATCTAAATCTAGGAGTAAAAAGAAGGGGAAGAATAAAAACAAAAAGAATTCAAAAGATAAAATAGATAAAACTAAATCTAATGACGAAAAACACAAGCCTCGCTATCCTTGTTTCATTTGCGATGAGGATCATTTTACTAAAGAATGCCCACATCGAGCAGAGGTTTCAAAATTCGTTAAAGGTTCTCAACAACCTGCTATCTTAAAGGATCCTTTTCTAACTCAAAACAGTAAGATGATTGGTTCCACCTCGAATGCCTCAGAAGAACCTATTATGATGATGTCTCATGTCAGGATTGCGACGCGATCGCAAGATTATGGTAGTAAAATTCCTGTTGGTGGTAAAGAAGTCGAATCTTCTAATTTAAACACATCAACTACACCTCCTCCCGTTTCTGATCCACTACAGAGTGAGAAACCCAATCCAGACTTAGTAATCAAACTGCCTGCTAAAGGTGCACTTCATAAATCAGCTTTCAATCCACATGGGAGAGCTGCTCAGAATTACAACATTGTTGAGGACTTAGCTATTTCCCCTTCAGCAATGTCGGCTTTGGAAGTGCTGCAATTGTTCCCAGAACAGCGTAAATTAATTTTTTCTGCTATAGGAGCTGTCGATATTCAGGATTCGAACCTTATAATCTTTGATTTAGAGAATATTACACCCCTCCTACCTCATCAAATGGCTTTCCAGATTCCAGTATTAGTAAAAAAGAGACCGATCTTTCATACTGTGATTGATGAAGGGGCTTCTACGTGTATTATGTCGATCCAGTGTTGGAAATCGCTTGGTTCTCCTACACTCAATCAGTCTCTGACAATTCTAAAGGCTTTTGATGGCCGACGGTTCCATCCTTTCAGTATTTTGTAGGATTTACCTATAGGGGTCGAAGGAAAAACCGTAAATCTAGATGTGGAGGTGGTTGATGCCCCTCTAAATTACAACCTTCTCCTGGGTCGTAGTTGGTCTTATGCTATGACTGCTGTTTTTTCATCGGTATTTCGTCTCATCAAGTTTCCACATCAAGGAAAGATCATTACAATAGAACAGTTAACTTATTTCTCATCCAATCCAGCCTCTACAGAAACTATCCAGCACATCGGTAAAATGGATATCCCTTACAAGGATGTTGGGGTAGGTTTGATTAAATATTCTAGTTTACTAGGAAATTTATCCTTTCCTCCTCCTAACGTATCACCTCCTATTGCAAATATTCATATGATTTCATCAAATACCATTACGTTTGATGATCCTTGGATCCTACCTTTCGATTCTGAGTTGGATTCATTTGATGCCGCAATGCCTTTGAGTCCCTTTGAAATTGCATATTAGGCTGTACAGTCGCTTTCCAATCCTTCTTCAACCGAAACTGATCCAATGAATGGGATCCATGAGGAATCACTTTCTATATCTAGCTCAGTCACAAAGACATTTCCCGATCTTGTTCATACTGATGAGCAAATTTGTGAACTTTTGTCTGTTGACGATTTACCATGGGAAGATCTACATCACCGACCTTCATTTTTACCTAAGCTAGATCATTTTGAAAATGATTTCGCTTCTATTTTTACTGCTGAATATGTCAAAGAGCTGCAGAATCCATTGCAAAATCCTGATTCTGAGTTAAATTTGGGAAATATCTCTCGAACGATTCCAATTGACATTTCAGTTAAGCCAGGAATAATTGAAAACATTCATATAGGTTCTTGCTGTACGGACGATGAACTCCAATCTTATAAAGCCCTATTTCAAGAATTTCGTGACGTGTTTTCCTGGTCATATGAAGAAATTCCAGGAATCGATCCGTCAATTGTTGTACATGAAATCAAGACTTACCCAGATGCCAAACCTATCTGTCAACATTTACGTCAGATACATCTGAGAAAAGCTGCTACTATCAAAGCCGAAGTTGAGAAATTACTTCGTGCAGGTTTCATTTATCCAATTCCTTTAACCGATTGGGTATCGAATATTGTTCCTGTTAACAAAAAACAAGGAACGATAAGAGTATGTATCGACTATAGGGATATTAATCGAGCTTGTCCTAAAGACAATTATCCAACCCCCTATATCGATCAAATAATTGATGATTGTACCGGAAGTGAAATATTCTCCTTTATGGATGGTTTTTCCAGTTACAATCAAATAAACATACTCCCTGCTGATCAGCCAAAAAAAAAATTCATTTGTCCATGGGGGACATTTTCTTATTGCAAACTACCCTTTGGATTGAAGAATGCTGGGGCAACTTTTCAAAGGGCTATGTCTTACGCATTTCATGACATTAAGCACATTGTGCAGCCTTATCTTGATGATTTACCTGCTCATTCATCGCGTAGGGCTGACCATCTCACTCATTTACGAGTTATCTTTATGAGATGTAGGCATTATCGAATTCAGCTGAATCCACACAAATGTGTTTTCTGTGTAGAATTGGGTCGCTTACTGGGATTTATTGTTTTGAAACAAGGCATTCATGTTGATCCATCGAAGGTCGAAGCTATTGTCAATCTACCTCCTCCTTCGACTCTGCGCCAACTCCAAAGTTTGCAGGGGAAAGCAAAATTTTTACGTTGGTTCATTCCTAACTACGCCGAGCTAACAAAGGGTTTTATGAGGTTGTTAAAACAGAACGTTCCATTCTTTTGGGATGAGATCATTGATAGATCTTTTTATGCACTCAAACACGCATTGACCCATGCACCATTATTGCATCCTCCCAATTACAACCGGGATTATTTTTTGTACCTCGTCGCTTCTCATTCCACCATTGCGATGGTTTTAGTTTAGGAAGATGAATTAAAAAATGAACATGTGATTTACTATCTTAGTCGAAATTTGCATCTGATTGAGATCAAATACACGCATGTGGAGGAATTGGCCTTGGCAGCTGTTCAAGTTGTCCAAATATTTCGTCACTACATCTTATTACGCAAAACCACAGTAATTTCTGACTGTAAACCTATGATGTACATCTTGACCAAACAATTTCTAGGGGGGAATTATTCCAAATGGATAGTTATCCTGCAAGAATTTGACTTGGAATTTGAAAAATCCAAGGCAAAGAAATATTTTGTTTTTTCTGAACTGATGTGTGATTTCCCCTCTACTGATACTGAAATTGTGGTGGAGCAGCCCATTGCGAACGAATCCTTGTTTCTTATCAATACTCTCGATCCATGGTATGGGGATGTTATTGTTTATCAACAAACCCAAACTTTTCGGCTTGAAATTTCACGATCTCAGTGACGGAAAATACGTTTCCAATCCCAAAAATACAATATTATTGGTGATACACTCTATCGTCATGGAGCGGATTCTGTCTTCCGACATTGTCTTACTCATGAAGAAGCTAAGAAGGTTCTAAATGACTGCCATTCTGGAGCATGCGTCAGTCATATGTCTGGGTAAGCCACAACCCAAAATATATTGCACACTGGTTATTTTTGGTCGTCGTTATTCAAAGATTGTATCTATGTAGTCCGAAAATGCCACAATTGTCAGGTCTTTGATCGTAAAATGCATGCACCACCCGCTCCTCTTCACCCTATAATTGTTTTCGGTCCTTTCACAAAGTGGGGTATTGAATTTAGTACATGTAACCCTCACTCGACCGGGGGGCATGCATATATTATCCTAGCGGTAGATTATTTTACTAGGTGGGCCAAGGCGATGCCTAAATTTTCGGCAGACGGCAAGACTACTGCAAATTTCGTGTTCAATCATATAATTGTTATATTCGGTGTTCCTCAAGCCATTATTACAGATCATGGAAGTCATTTTCGAAATATCATGATGATTGAACTGAAAGATCAACTTGACCTATGCCACGATAGTTCTACTCCATATTACTCGCAGGCTAATGGTCTGGTTGAAGCTATCAATAAAGTTTTAGTCACTATGAACAAACGAATTATTGGTATTCATAAGTTGAATTGGAATTCCATGTTATTTTCAACACTTTGGGCATATTGGACCTCAGTAAAAACATCAACTGGTTTCACTCCATTTCAACTGGTTTACGGTTTGGAAGCTGTGTTTCCGATTGAATGTGAAATTCCGTCATTGAAATTAGCCATAGAATTACTCCCAGCTACGTCTGAAGAGGAGAAGCATTTTTTGTACTTGGCTCAGCTAAATGAGAATCGATAAAATGCTGCATTAGCAAACGAAGCTCATGTCAAACGAATAAAGGCTCAGTACGATATAAATGTTACACCTCGTAATCTTTCAGAAGGAGACCTAGTTTTAGTGTATGATCAAACCAAAAATAAGCTAGGGGCTGGAAAATTCGTGCCCATGTGGCATGGTCCTTTCATTGTTAAGAAAAAACTGGCAAAAGGGGCCTATGAAATGATAGATTTCGACGGTGTCCCTTTAGATAAACCTAGAAATAGGCTTTATCTGAAAATATATTATGCTTAAACTTGGTGTGGAGATTTTTAATTAGATTAGATTCTTTACTGCTGGTGTGTCTTAGATTAGAAAAGCGTGCCTAGTTTAGAGTGTGTTCTTATCACTATTCCTGCTTATCTGAATTTTACTCTTGATATTACAGATGCCGACGTCTCTTCAAATATACATTTGTTTTGTTGATGGTGCTTGTCGTATTACATGGAACATTTATTCTGCAGCTTGGGTTATCTATTCACCCTCTAACGAGTTAGTATCCATGCATGGGGTAAGCCTCGGTCAAACAACAAATAACATTGCAAAGTATAGTGCAGTGATTGAGTTATTTCTGAATCCATATCGTTTGGAATTCAGAGTTTGATTGTTAGGTTGGATTCTGAACTTGTTGTATTACAACTTAAATAGTTTTATGCCATTAGAAATTCAGTGTTATTACGGTTATTTTTAAGAGTTCGTCTCTTGGAACGTGAATTTGATTACATTGAATATCAGCATATTCCAAGACTTTTAAATACTTTAGCAGATGCAGTTTCTTCTAATATGATAAATAGAAATTTGCAATAATCAAAATAGTAAATTAAACAACATTCAATAACATGTACACAGATAGCCGGTAATAATGATATATCATAGCATAGAAGTTTGTTTTCAAAATATACATCGTCTTCAATCATAGGTTGAAAAACACCTTATGATCGGCAAAAATGATAATACAAAGGTCAAAAATGTTATGAGTCTACAAAAAGATCATCCTATCCCTAATGATGATCACGATAAGACACCACTGCTCGGGCCACCCTACACAGGAACCTCCTAAAAGGTCCTAGGACACCAATCACATATCTCTGTAATCTGAGCGGAATATCATCTATGTCGGTCTCTGGAATGTCTAGAGTCAAGCGCTCTAGGTGATGCTCTAAATCAGACAGGATCTCTGCTGATTGGCCTTCTGGGGCTGGTGCGGCTGCATCTGGATGCCTTCTCTCATAAGTCTGGAGATGGGCTTGTCATCGTGAGCCCACATCTGCATTTAAAACTTTTGATTATTAGTTTTGGGACGATTAAAATACAAAAAAAAAAAAAAATTAGAACTTAGAAATTGCTGAAAATGATTTTTACCTGATTCATCCCACTATTCCCCTGCTGGGAGAGCCATCTCTCGGTCGCCGTGGAAATCTATCCCGACATATGGAAAGTCCTCTATAACAAAAATTTGGCATTCCAGCCAACGAAAATATGAAGAAGAACATTGAACAACCTCGATGCCCTCAGCATGACGGGCCATCAATGCAACCCAACGAACCATCCTAGGTTCTCGAGGTCGACCAACATCAACAGGAATGTTCTGCGGAGCTAAAATGGGGATTCTCTCGAGAGAAAAGCTGACTAAAATGGATCCATATCCAAAGTTGTTTAGCTTTCCATTCTTTTCTCTGGTTAGTTGGCCTTTTACATTGGCCAACACAACTTTGCACCAGTTGAAAATGGTTCCTCAGAAACAGTCTACAGCAATGCGCATCTGGGAACCGGTAGCCACATGCAACGTTGTGCTCCCACACAGTCTGGTGACAGTAAATGAAATAATTTTAAGCTCGGGACGGATGATAGCTTTTATGTCAATCCTTTTGTCCTAGGGGTCTGCCTGATCATCACAGAACTCTAGTCGAAGACTAGCGACAGACTGGCCACCTGGCCTAGTCCCAAACAAAGAAATTTGTTCACCCCTCTTGGACAAACCAGTCAAAAAATAGATATCCTCCAGCTCAATTTCGAGCCGGTGGCCACCAATAATAAAACACTGGTCCTGTACATTCCACCTGTTCACCAGCCACGTCAGGAGGTCTACTTGTGCCCTCATGCCCTGAATGGCCCATAATTTATACAAACCACATGCTCTCAATGCCTGCATTGTAGGAAAATGATTCATTGCGGCATCATCTACGTCTTCATGCTCACGTTCTCTCCAAACAAGCATCTTGTATGTCCTACAATGCATAAAAAGGCATATTAGAACTAGATTTTTTGAAAATTTTTGGGCGGAAATTGAGAAAATTTAGTTTGAAATTTCATTGTGCAGGGTCCGCACCTGAAGTTCATACGTAGTGCGTAGATATGTATGGGAACTGTGGAACAGGTGCTGACCCATGACTTTTTTCTATGTAGAAGAAAGTCGAGGTCCGCAGGGCTCAAGGGTTGCACCTGCAGACCCCCGCAGGTGATTTTTTCAACCTATTTTTTCTTAAAAAATGAAATCTAAAGCCTAAAAATGAAATATAAACGGATGAAATGCAAGATAAGGAGGGCGTGGATTACCTGGAGCTAACGGTTCTCGATTTTTCCGGACGAATTTTCCAGAATCTTCACAGGAACGTTTTTACCCAAAAGCTCTCACTTTTCACTCTGAACACAAATGGTAAAAATGAAGTTAGAAAAGTCCTTTTTATAATTTTTTTCGAATAAATGAATTTTTAATTTGTTTATTTTTCACTTTAAAAAGGTTATTTTTGAAAGCATTTTTATTTATCTTAAATAGGTATGTGTAATGTTTCAAGTTTTTGTGCAAAAAATTGGATTTTTCGATAAAATTGACTGTTTTTCAACAAAGATAATACTTTTATCACTTTTTCGGACTCTTTCAAAAATTTACGAAAAAGAAAAAACTTGGAGTCCTCTTTTAAGATCTTTTCAGAATCTCGAAAATTGAAAATATTGATGAGCACTTGATTATTCGAACTCGTTAAAATAAACAAATGATTGTCCTTTCAGTATAATTTTACCCCTTTTATGGACTGAAATGGATTATTTACGAAAAAGGTATACGTTGACTAAACACGGTCAATAGAGTTCTCTCCCACATTATTTTATCCTTTTTTGGGCTCAAGAGACTAAATTTACGAAAAAGTACCCCCATGGAGTCTTCTTAAGTTTTTTCTTCTGACTCCCTAAAATTGAAAAAACACCGAGTTTCTCCTATACTAGACTCGTTAAAATTTAACAGTAAAGGACCTGTTCAATTTCAAAAACAAGAACGAACCACTTCTTCCTAGGGTTTGAATTTTAAACTAATTTGGACTCATCCAAAGTATGAGCTTATAAACAAGCAAATGTTATCCTCAAGCTTGTAAAAAATAAAGAGGTACTTGCCAGAAATGGTGGGGGAAAAGAGAGAAAAATGAACCTGTTTGTTGTATTTTGATTATTCGAAAAGCCATTAACCACTCTTAAACACGACACTTTTGTTCACCTGGGTTGGGAAATCCTTTTCCTAACAGTTAATCAAACCATATTGAAAGTATTCAGCCGGTTTCTGGGTATTATCTTTGGGTCAATTGTCACCAAACCATATGCAGTGTTGTTATGTGTTCAATAGGACAGTTCAAATAAACCATTCATCTGCAAAATATCTGTCATCCATTTTGACCATCCCTGAGTCAGTCCTTGCTAATATATTTCTTCAAAACTTGATCTATGATTTTGTGTTGTGGGCTTGCCTACGACGGATCACTTCCTATCGACAACAGCTCATTATCTAGGAAGTTGATCTAGAAATCATCAATACCTTGAAATCTGCATGCCTTAATGGCAGGTTTCTCGCTATCGACGATAGGTTGCATCATTGATCTTCGATCGAATGATTCTGTGACATGTTCAACTTTAGCTCATTCATTCACATTTCATGGATTGCACTGAGTACTTTGAGAGCCATTGACATTATTGGTGGTTACTCTCACACTTGTTAACAGTTTACATTATTGACTGGTAATCAAGTGGTTTCTACCTTGTTCGACTTCGACACATTCATTCACATGGATAGAATCGTACTAGTTCGAGAAGAGGAAATCAAGACCCTGGATCTAGTTTCTACCATCCAGGATGCGAGGAATTTTGTTATCATTTATATAGTGGACTATTCATAAACAGATGGTTGCGTCCATACTGTGTCTACACATGTCTATACCATTGATGTATTCAAAATCATTCCTGTATCAGAACAATTTGAATCAGTTTCTAGTTAGTTTTGATCTAAGTATGGGAATGCCTACCTCATCGATGATATATATATATATATATATATATATTGCATTGAATGTTTTTACAGGTTCCGACTGGGGTGTCCACGGGCTGATCCTTGAAATGATAAAGTACTACACTCTTCATATATGACAGACTTCAGCTTCATCTATTCCAGACTTTGCACTTTAGGGGGCAATTTGTTACACTGAAAATTTTCATCTTGACATTCTGCTATTTGTATGAGCTCATTATCACTCATACTTCCTCCTTTTTAATTCTAACACATCGGTTCCTCATGTAAAGCCTTGAAAATAAGAGAAAAGTTCTTAAAAATCTCCTTAACTCTGGTATCGCAATTTCTCTTTGTCTTGCCTGCGGTCCCGCACCTAATGTTCATGACCCCTGCGTACCTGAACGCACTTTCTCTGTGTTATGGGTGTGGACCCCTATAAAATATTAAAAAGGAGCAAGTAAATTCAAAAATATCACTTTCAGTAATTTCTAGAAGCCTCTGGAAAGAATCTTGCAGTGGCAGAACCGCTCTTTTGAGGTTCATGTATCCCTTACCTTAAGGAGCTAACCCCTTGATGTGCGAATCTTATCCCTTTCAAGGAGGATTCTATCCCTTCATAGTTGGAATTGAAACCTCCTCTTTTGCACTATAAAAAGAGGCATTGGGTAGCCTTAAAGGGAGTTCAAGCTTTAGAATTATTTGAGGTTAAGTGTTGTTGGGATTCAGACTCATTTAACTGAGATTTTTGTGAGGAGAGATCACATACCTCTATCTGTCTCAGTTGGAAGAGTGCAAGGCTTGTCAGAGTAGAGGATATTCTTGCTTTGGACCCCGGGAAGACTTGTTCAACATCAAGGCTAAGGTTTTAAGGTTTTCCTTCTTTCAAAGTTAATACAAATGAATTCATTTTTCTCAATGAGCTATTAATTAACTGTTTATTTCATGGATTCCTTGATCACCATGATAGGCATGATTTATAATATTTACTATATAGGTGCTATTTAATGTTTTCTTTTTTGTGACTACAGGTTTATAAAGATAACTCCTTCAAGTGACCGAGGGACAACTACTTCGAAAAAGCATTGGATCTACGGTAAGACCTTAACCCCTTTATAGTATTCTTTTGTAAATCGCATATGTTTAGAGAAAGATAGGTTTATTTGGCTGTTTTTTTCTAGATTACCTTTTGGTACTAGGGAGATTGATCTTGTCTGCAAGATTGATTTATCTGGTCAACACCTTTCAATAAGGGGATCCTCTCTTGAAAAGACGATTCCCATGCCCTCTTTTCCAAGAGTATGAGATATAGATATTGCCTCTAGTAAGGTGTTATGCAATATATTAGCCTCTTCAATAGTTTTCTAAAGTGGAGTTGATTTTATAGGTTTTTCCAGCCCATGCAAAAGTTTGATTTTTTTTGGTTTGTTTGGCTCCACCAAGGATGTTTCAGAATGTTTTCCATCAAACCTTTCCATTAATCTCTTAGTGAACTTTGCATAAGAATAATTATTTTCATTTTTTGATGAAAAGGACTCAAATATCCACCAAGCATAGGCCTTACCTCCAAAATGCAGTGCTGCAAATTTGATGGCTTCATCTTCAGAAACTTGGTGCTGTTGCAAATAGGTGTCTAGCTCCTCCACCCAAGCTCTAGCTGAACATTTTGGTGAACCATCAAAAGTAGATATAAAAAATCAACCCATATCATGTTGCTTGATCCTCTCCACCTTGATCTTGCAAAACTCTTGGAAGGTGATATGATCTTTGAACTTCTCAGTTTGAGATTCATATTCTGGAAGAAAATCACCAAGAGTTTCCCTCCTAGGCATTTATTCTTCTTTCATCTCCCTCATAGTAGATCTGGGCATATGAATGTGCTGTGAATCATAATGTGTGGCTACATCCTCACACTCATCATGTGAAAATCTATATTTTGCTTCAGATTCAAACTCTCCTTGAGATCTCCCTTAATGCTCTGCATAGTTTGAGAAAGAATCTTTGAGAGCCTCCCTTGCTTCCTTCCTCCAAATAATGGAGTCTTCTTTTTTTCTTTTATGTACATCTCTTCTTCTTCTGATAGCATAATGGTTGAGATCCATAGGCTAAGCCAAGATTATGCTCTGATACCACTGTAATATCCCAAAATGGGGAAGCAGCAATATATGAACTTAAAACTGGAAATAGCAGTGAATAACATTACACCAAAATGTATGAAAACCACCATAGATACATTTTATTATGTAAATCAACAGCAAATAAGTAAAATAGAAGCAAGCACAACTCAAATAATCAAGGCAAACAAGCCTCCCATGAATACATATGCCAAAAGTGAAATGTTGCTACATAGTAGAATGCCTAAGAACAAGTACAACACAGTCATAGATGGTACACTACTACTGGAAATGTACAATAGCATAAATCTAGAAATATATGGCTCATACAATGCCAGGAGTAAAGATCCAAGCTCCCAAACACACTTTCAAGATAACTCGGAAAGGGTTTCCTGAAATATGCAAAAGTACAAAAATGTCGAAATGCAGCCCTAGGACTGAATAGAAGCTACAATTCAAGAACTGGATGAAGATGGCTGTAGATGATACATATGAAGAATGGATCTCATCCAATAGATCCTTCATATGAAAGGTTGGTCCAATCACTGAAGATCTCACCCTCCAATCAAACACTGCAACCCCTCACTGCAAATGCTCACTGAAATAACGCAGTCCAAGAGGGACAATGTGATGTAGGAGATGGAAAATAGGTTGGAATAGTGCTAAGATCTGAAATATTCTCCAAAGTCTTCCTCACTAATCTCCCAAAGATAATAATGCTTCCTCCTCTAAAACACTAGCTCAGGAAGTGGGTTTCTCAACCCTCCACTGCAACACCCTACAACACAACACTATTCTCTGTAGAAATAACATTGTAGCTGAAGACTGAAGCCTTGGAATTAAGCCTGAGTGTGGAAAAATGAAGTGAAATCTCCCCCAAGATGCCTCTCAAGAAAGGATATGGGATTCCCACTCGAGAACACTTGGTGCTAAACAGCACAACAATCTAAGCAGCTGAAGAATGCACAATAGTCATGGAGTCCATAACATCAATAGTCAATAACATGCCTCACTATGGCTGCCTTACCCTCCTTATAAACAAGTGTTAGCCTTCTTACCTTGGGTCCCACTCATTAGGGTTTCCTCCACCAAGGAATATTCCTCCCACTATCACTACGCTGTCTCCATAGATGATCTCCACCATTCATTCCAACGCTGTTGACTTGGTCAAACTTGACCTTGTCCACATGTAATTGCCCCTATTCACGCATGAGGGTGTGAGATCCAGCTATTATTATGATCCCTTTCCACATCATGAGAGATTTTATTCATGTTTTAGATATGCATGGGCCTCCTTACCCATTTATTCATCTACTAGGTGTCAAAAGAAAAAATTTATATTCCTATTAGCTGCATGCTAATTTAGGAATATTACAAATGTCATATCAAAAAATTACAAATAAGATCCCTTCTGCCACATCATGTGAGAGTTATGCCATGTCCCAAACCCATGTACATACATGAACATAAGATATTTCCCAAACAAAAGTACATTGAAATACATGATACACATCCCAATCAAAAGTAAATACAAGGACATAAGATACGTCATGTGATGGCCAAACTCTTTCAACATTAACCAATGCAACCATGCCTCTTCCTGCTGCATGTCATCAGTGATACACATGGTATGGATCATGCAATTCTGATATGTTGAGTAGTAACCATACTCACCCAAAAGCAACCAGCACAATCATGCTTCTTGCTACCTTGTATCATAGATCTACAAGAAGGTTGGAAACCTCTTGCTCCTCATGCGGATCCATTTATCCCAATATGGATGATGAATCATGCCAAGCTCAATATTGGTATCCACCCAAGGTATAATACCAATCTCATCCATCTGATAAGCTTTGCACTCCATGATATGTTTAAGTGCACCTCCTTTGAGGTCTCTCCATGAGATCCTCTCATCAATGGCCCAATAGAACCCATAAGGCTCCATACATGTTTTAGGTAGAAATTCCTCTTTGAGCTGTGAGGTGATCATCAAGGAAACTTCATCTTGATAATGGGGAATTCTCTCCATCATAATATGTCTACCATCTATCATCTGTCGCTCTAGTGCTTCATGAGTGAATTTGTCTTCCGGATGCTCCAAGAATAATGGGGCCCTCATCTCATCATTGTTGCTCAGTGACAGCATTGTAGATATACATGGTGATACATCTGCTATCTCCTGACCATACATAATGTTGAACTCATAGTCTAGCATTGTACTAAATAGGACTATGCTCCTCCCATCTTCTGCAACTCCACTCTTCAACACAAAGTGTTGGGTGTAGCTCAAGCATGATAAATTGGGATAGTTATACATCTTCTCCTTGATCAAATCAAAGGTCCTCTGTGCAGTGATAATTTTCTACTCCAAATAAGCAAGGTTCTCTAATTCTTGGTTGTGCAATTACCCTGATGGCATGGTCTCACAAATCTCAATATGAGGTACTGAAATAATATGAGATGAAAGTGTTTGCAAACCTTGGATAAGCTAAGTCTTGGGAACATCTTGCACATCTACAAGATTTCCTCCAACTGGTGCAATGGCCTTTCCAACTGCTGGTAATGATGATGCATGCATCTCCTCTACTGTACCAGCGTTGTTATCTGCCTCCTCCTCCTTATGCATCTCATGAATCATGCATGGAGCTCCCAATGTCAAGAGATCAAGACCATATTGCAAATATGCAAGTGTTCCTCCTCCTGATGTAAGTACATCTGCAGCTGATGGTGGTGGTAAAGGCTCCACCTTCTAAGTGATAATGAGGACATCTTCCTTGGGCTCTTCATGTACTATCTCCTCAATGATGGGAAGTGTCTCTACGTGAGATGTCTCTAGTTTCTTTATACCAAAATTCTTCTTAATTCTTTGTATAAAATCTGCATAAGTAGTTACTTTGGCATGTGACAAATGAATGAACCACTAATCCTTGGCTTCACCCTCAAGGTGCAGCGCTGCAATCTCAAAATCATTTCTTTCTGCTACTGGATATAGATGAAATAATGTTGCTAACTCTTCCCTCCAAGCCCTCAATGTTCTTGTGGAAGATCCATCAAATGTAGGCAAGAAGAATCTATGCCTCTTTCTTCTATTGTTGCTGCAGGATATCCTTTCTTCTTTGAGTTGTAGAAACTGTTGGAGAGATAGATTCTCCTTGAGTTCTCTAGGTTGTGATTTGTACTTGGGTAGATATTTAATTAGGGTCTCATACCCCAAGTCTCCTTCATATTCACACCATTCACCTTCCTTCTCAAAGAAAGTGGATCTAGTAGAATGATGTGAAGCTCTTTGCTTCTCTGGTTGCTTCTTTTGTTGATAGGAAGTTCTTGGACCTTCCTCTTTCTGAACACTCTTGGATCCTCCTTTTTCCTTTCTATCTTCATTTGATTGACCTCCATGAAAATATCTTGCATATATCTAAAGATAAGAGTGGCAAAACTGCGATCCTCCTTCATTGTAGATCTCTACTATCTCCTTCTTATTTTGATGAAATATATGAAGTGCCCATAAGCTGAGCCAAAGATCATGCTCTGATACCACTGTAATATCCCAAAAGGGAGAATGCAGTAATACAAAAACAATATATAAGAACTGCAGCAATGTAAAAAAATAATCTGAAGACACCATACAAATGTATAGAATAATTGAGCCAATTTATTATATAGGAGGTGGAATACAAGTACAAAAATGATCAAAATATGAGACACTCAAGCCAAAGAGATGGCCTAGAATGACCTTGAAATTCTCCCACAAAAGGGACTGCATAACTGTTGGACTGATGGAAGGAATACTACATTGTCCTTGCTGCAAATTTCAGGACTACAACTGTCGAAAAAATATAAAAGTGTAGATCTGGCAGTTCTAGATCTCAAATGATGCTAAAAATTTAGATCTGGGCTCTATGATGAATACCCAAGATAACCCAAAAAGGATTTCCAGATATGAAAATCTTGGAAAATCACCCTCTTAGGCCTGAAACTATATGACTATTGGGTATGCAAATCTACTGCATGAGATGAAGATATGATGCCTACAATAAGGCACAAACAACTCAATGCATAGATGGTTTATCCCTCCTTCAGATCCTTAAGCTAGAAGCTCAAGATATGTCCCCTCCAACCTCCTCCAATAGATGCAGTTGTTGAAAACACAAAAACTGAGTAAAATTGCATTTTCAAAGAGGGAGCCTCTATATCTTGATGTTAGATGTTGTAATGAAGCTCTTGAATGATGGAAATGATGTGCCCAAAGTGAGGAGATGGTCCCTCACAAGATATCCAGGTGAAATATTGGAAACTTCCTTCCTCCTTCAGATCTGCAAGACTGGACTGCGCAATCCCTTGGGGAATTGTTGTTGCATGGAGGTATGAAATGATGGAATCAACACAAGATACATATTTTCTGCTCCTGAAAGGCTGATATTGAATCACAAGGTGAAATTATGAATCCTCCACCGGTTTCCTAGCTAAAATGCTAGAAATAATCTCCACCTCTTAAACCATCAAGAAATAATGCATTAAAACTGAGACTGAATGTGCATATGAGAGTGGTTGAATGTGGCGCCAATTCCTAATGATGTATGGCAGCTCAAAGAAACCTTCCCAGAGTAGGCACTCGAATTCCCCCATGGGTAAGGGTGGGATTTCCGCTTGGAAACACCTGTGTGCTAAATAGCACTACTGACTTAGCTAAACAACATAAGTGTGAATAGAAATGTAACATGACAAATCTAGATCTAAACAGATTAAAAATAATAATACAAATCCTTTATTATATTGCTGCCTTCATCTCCCTTATATTCTTTGTGAGCCTTCCATAGCCCTGAACCACCTTGTAACTGCACTGCACATGTGGCCACTAGCCTCCATGAAGACTACGTTGTCTCTCGATGTTCTCCACCATCTCTACATTTAATTCCCACTCTCTCCATCATGTGTGCATTATATGCACCACTTCCTAGACTATTTCATTAATAGTGCTCTATGATCTTACTTTTAATGCACCATGATCTCATTTGACTTCCTCCATTATCTCATTGATCTTATCTTTAATAATGCATGATCTCCACTCCTTCCTCATTAATGAGTTGCTCCACTTCTCCATAATGCAGATATAACTCTAAATTATCCATGTACACACATAAAAAGTGGATTTTATTCATCTATGGGGTTTATGTGTCCCTTCACCCTCTTATTTACTTAATTAATTAAGAAAATAAAGAACTCTAATATTCCAATTGACTGGTGGAAAATTTGGGAATATTACAGGCAGTGTCGGGAGGTCTAGGATCATCATTAGGTGGTTGTGTCATAGTTGGGGTTATGGTCTAGTGTGTCTTCTTCTTCTACATCATTCTATATCATTGTAAAGTGGACCATTTTCCCTAGTACGAGATTCCATTCTTCTTTTATTCTTTTCTAGGGTGGTAGGGTGGTGCTAGGTTGGTGCATGAAGTCACCAAAAATTTCAAGCCTATGAAAACTTTAGGGTGGTAGGGTGGTGCTAGGGTGAGTTTTAGATCATTGGGTGTTGGGGAATCGGTTCAGTTGAGTACTGAAAAATCTCAGGCGTTGGAGCATCCATCCAGTGGAAGATGGAGAAGATTTCTTTTCTAGATTCTAGGAAGTTGGAGCTTTATTTTCAATTGGAGTTGAATATTAAAGAATTATTAGTAAAAGATTCATGTGGTTTTTGTCTCGGAGGGGGTTTCTACCTTAAATACTGTCTGCATTTGTGTTCCTTTTGTTTACTGCTATCATTGTACAAACACTGATAATAATTGAAGATTAACTAATTCTCTGAAATATTAATAATAATACTAATTGAAATGAATACTGATTCATCCCCCCCCCAGTATTTCCAACAATTGGTATCACATCTTGGTTCCTTCAATAGCAGTTTAATAGCCGTAAGGAGGTCATGGAGCATACCAAGAATGGTGTACCTTTGTTCAATGAAAATAAATATGCACCCTGGAAAGGAAAAATGGAGGCCTATCTCTTGGTGCAAGGTTACGAATTATGGGACACTATTCAAAATGGCTTTACACCAACCGCAGATGAACAAGGTAAGAAGAATTTGGTAAATGATGCAAAAGAAAATAATATTATTATCAGTGGACTTATTGAATCTACTTATCATAAGGTTTTGGGTTGTAAAACTGCCAAAAATGTATGGGAAAATCTTGAGAATATATATGCAGGTGACTCAAATGTCAAAGAGGCAAAGCTTCAAATCTACAAAGCAAAATTTGAGAAACTCAGAATGAAAGAAGATGATAACATTGTTGCATACTTCCAACACGTTAACGAAATAACCAACACTCTGGAAGGATTTGGAGAGCCTGTTGATGAGAAGACTATTAAATGAAATATTCTTAGAATGTTACCAGGAAGATTCAAACCAAAGGTGTCTTAGAATACAGTGAAAATCTGGAAAAACTCAACAAAGAGGAATTACATGGAGTTCTCATAGCATATGAAATGAGACTTATTGAAGAATAGGGTACTTTGCATTTAGAAACTTTGTTCGCTACATCTAAGAAAAACAATAAGGACAAACAACCTTCAAAGGCAAAGACCTGCACCTGTAAGTGTGAAGAAAAGGAAGATGATGAAGATGGTATTTGAGATGGAGCATACCAAGAATAGTGTACCTTTGTTCAATGAAAATAATTATGCACTCTGGAAAGGAAGAATGGAGGTCTATCTCTTGGTGCAAGGTTACGAAGAATGGGACACTGTTCAAAATGGATTTACATCAATTGCGGATGAACAACGTAAGAAGAATTTGGTAAATGATGTAAAAGCAAAGAATATTATTATTAGTGGACTTATTGAATCTGCTTATCATAAGGTGTTGGGTTGTAAAACTACCAAAAATGTATGTGACAAGCTTGAGAATATATATGCAGGTGACTCAAATGTCAAAGAAGCAAAGCTTCAAATCTATAGAGAAAAATTTGAGAAGCTTAGAATGAAAGAAGATTGCAACATTGTTGCATACTTCCAATACGTTGATGAAATAACCAATACTCTGGAAGGATTGGGAGAGCTAGTTTATGAGAAGACTATTATAAAAAATATTCTTAGAACGTTACCGTGGAGATTCAACCCAAAGGTATCAGTCTTAGAATATAGTGCAAATATGGAAAAACTTAGCAAAGAGGAATTACATGGAGTTCTCATAGCATATGAAATGAGAATTGATGAAGAAGAGGGTACTTCACATCTAGAAACTGCGTTCATTGCATCTAAGAATACCAATAAGGACAAACAAAAATCAATTGAAAATACATACACCTGCAAGTGTGAAGAAAAAGGAGATGATGGAGAAGGTCTTTCAGATGAATAATTTGCTTACTTTACTAGAAAACTAAAAATTGGTAAGGGAAAATTCAAAGGTAAAATTCCATTGATATATTTCGGCTGTGGTGAGGTCGGGAATTTTGGAGCAAAATGTCCAAATAGAAGTGATGGAAACTCAAAAGGAAAGAAAGAATTTAACAAATTCAACAATCAAGTTAAGAAGAAAGGATTCAACAGGAAATTTCTCTCTAAAGAAGATATCTCATCATCCGATGAAGACAGTGATAGCGAAGAAGAAGCCAATGAGAGAGTATTTTTTATGGCCAAGCACAATAAACAAGAGGTATCAAACTTACAAAGAAGAAGGGTTGAACATAGAATAATTTTCTAAGGAGGAAATCGGGCTTATAAAAGAGCTCAAGGCTGAGAAGATCTGTTCCAATACTCTTAAAGAACAACTTCAAGGTCTCAAAATTGAAGTTGAAGAACACAAATGTATTGAAGAGTCACTTCAAAAGAATTTGGAAGAAAGCAACCAAGAAAGGGAAGCATTAGAAGCCAAAGTAGTCTTGCTACGTAAGGAAGTGAAGAAGGGAAAAATTGTCCAAAACTATGCCAATATCTCAAGGGCATTGGAAGAACTCATCAACAATCAACAATATTACAACAAAAGAACTGGCCTCTGCTACAAAGAAGAAGAAGCAGGACCTTCTACAACAAAATACAATGAGCCTATGGGATCTGACAGAATTCATTAGACAAGATTCACAAGAACATCATTGGAAGACAATTCCTCAACAAAGATTTCCATCTAGGTACCAACATATTTTTCATGGCTATTTTTATTCATGTGGAAAATTTGGTCATAAAACTATAGAATGTCGCACGTACCCTAGGAATCAATACAATTCATGGAGATATGTCAAATATGAACCTCCCAGGGCTCAACGAAACATCAATAGATTTGAACATTTAAGAAATAATATTGAATGTTACAAATGTCGAAACTTTGGACACATAGCCAGAGACTACAGACTTGAAAATCCTCCAGAAGAATCTTCGAAGCCACAGAACGAACGAACATGGAAGAAGGGGAAGACCGGTAATTGTGCTCTCGCTCTCAAGGCTCAAAACAATAAATATGTGTGGTATGTTGATAGCGGTTGCACAACAAATATGAATGGAGATAGAAAGAAATTTGTATATTTGAAAGAGAAGAAGGATGGAACCGTGTCCTTTGGAAATGATGGATCTTCAAATTTTATAGGATCAGGTACCATGAATCTTGGAAGCAAAGATGCTCTAGCCAAGAATGTTCTAATTATTGAAAACATGAATCACAATCTGCTCAGTGTTGGACAAATGTGTGATCAAGGACACGCAATTCTATTCAACTCCACAAAATGTGAAATCAGGAAAGGCATGTATGGTAAAATTACAGCTACAACAAGTCGAGCTCCAAATGACATATATGTTCTGGATGAAGTAACTAAAGCATGTCTACTAGATAAAGAAGATGAAAGTTGGTTATGGCACAAACGAATGGGTCACATAAAATTTGAAAATATTGTCAGGATAAGCAAAAAGGAAGCAGTACAAGAAATGCCAAAAATCTCAAAACTTTCCAATACACTATGTGAGGCTTGTTAGCATGGCAAGGGGACAAAAGTCGAATTTAAGACAAAAGAACACTTTGCATCACATCCATTGGAATTGATACATACTGATCTATGTGGTCCTGTGAGAACAAAAGGCTTAGAAGGAGAATTATATTTCATGTTAATGATAGATGACTATACCAGGATGATAGTCGTCAGTTTCCTAAAGAAAAAATCTGAAGCATTTGAGTGCTTTAAGATCTACAAGGAGTTGGTCAAAAATGAAAATAATTTTAAAATAAAGTTTCTAAGATCAGATAATGGTGGAGAATTCACTTCCAAATTATTTCAGCAATACTGTGATAAAAATGGAATAAAAAGACAATTTTCAACAGCACGAACACCTCGAAAAAATGGAGTTGCTAGAAGAAATAACATAACCATACAGGAAATGGGTAGAACAATGTTGAAGGACTCGCAATTGGATGAAAACTTCTGGATTCAAGAAATTGATACAAAAGTCTTCATTATCAACCGAAGTTTTCTCAGAAATAATTTCAACAAGACCCCATATGAATTATGGAAAGGAAAACTGGCTAATGTAAAATATTTCAGAATCTTCGGAAGAAAATGTTATATCAAAAGAGAAGATAAAAATTTGGGTAATCTTGAATCACGTGTTGACGAAGGTATATTTGTTGGTTACTCATGCAAACTAAAGGCCTATAAATGTTATAATCTAAGATGAAAACAGATAGTGGAGAGAATAAATTTTACATTTGATGAATATGGTGTTCTAACGAATAATGATGAGGATCTAGAATCTTTGAAACTTGAGACAGAGGCTGAAAAATACACAGTGAAAATTCTAGAACAAGAAGAAACTTTCAACCAGGAAGAAGTAAATAATTATCATCAAGATATACAGGAACAACAAAAACAAGAATCTCCTCCAAAGAGAGCAAAAGAATGGATTCAAAAGAACCATCCATCAAATCAAATCATTGGTGACATACATGAAGGTCAACAACTTCATTCATCACAACAAGCTTACATTTCTTTTCTTGCAACCTTTGAGCTTAGTAGTTTTGAGGAAGCCAGCCAGAATGAACATTGGGTAGAAGATATTGTTGAAGAATTGGATCAAATCGAGAAGAATAACACCTGGGAATTAGTTCCACGACCAAAAAAAAAGAATGTCATTGGGACTAAATGAGTGTTCAAGGACAAATTGAATGAATATGGACAGGTTACCAAAAAAAAGCAAGATTGGTTTGCAAAGGCTATGCACAAGTGGAAGGAATTTATTTCTACAAAACATTTGCACCAGTTTCCAGAATGGAAGCCATCCTGATGTTTCTCGACTATGCATGTTCAATAAAACTAAAAGTCTACCAAATGAATGCTAAGTCAACATTTCTGAGTGGCAAATTAAAAGAAGAAGTTTACATCAAACCACTTGAAGGTTTTCTACTATATGATAAAGAAGACTATGTTTGTAGGTTAAAGAAGGCTCTATATGGTCTCAAGCAAGCTCCCAAATCATGGTATGCTTGTGTTGATGGATATCTACGTCAACAAGGGTTCAAGAAAGGTACTGCTGATAGCAATATTTATGTACAAATAGATAAAGATAATTTAAAAATCGTTGAGGTATATGTGGATGATATAATCTTTGGTAGCAATGATAATATACTAAGTAAGTACTTTGCTACAAAGGTGCAAAGTGAGTTTGAGATGTCTTTACTTGGTGAGCTGACATACTTCTTAGGGCTTCACATATCTCATCAAGAGAAAGGAATATTTATATTTCAATCCAAGTACATCAAGGAAATTCTGAAGAAATTCAAAATGGAAGATTGCAAACCCGTCCTTACTCCGATGGTAACAGGTTGCAGATTGAGCATAGACGACTTATCTAAGGATGTGGATCATAGGTTGTACAAATCTATGATTGGTAGTCTTCTATATGTAACAGCCTCCTGGCTAGATGTTATGAAAGCAATTGGACAAGTATCAAGATTCCAAGCAGCACCAAAAGAATCACATATTATTGTTGTCAAAAGAATTCTTCGATATCTAAAGGGCACAAAAAAATATGGCTTGTAGTATCCCAAGGGTAAAAATCTCATTATTCAAGCCCTTAGGGGTGAAGATTGGGCAGGAAGCATTGATGATCTCATAAGAGTACTAGTGGAGTAGCATTCTATCTAGGTGGTTGACTTGTATCATGGTTGAGCAAAAAACAAACTTCAATCTCGTTATCTATAGCGGAAGCAGAATAAATTTTAGCAGCATCTTGTTATACTCAATTCCTTTGGATGAAACAAACTTTGCAATATATTCAAGTACAATTTAGTAAGCCTATTCCATCTTCTATGATACCACCAGTGCCATCAGCATCTCAAAGAATCTTGTCATGCATTCAAAAACAAAACACATTCCGATCAAATATCATTTTGTTAGAGAACAAGTCGCTGAAAAGAATATCAAACTTGAATATGTTGGCACAAAAGAAAAAATAAATGATATATTCACTAAAAATTTACCTCATGAAGCATTTGAATACCTTCTCTAGAAGCTTGGTATTCTCCCAAGTTATCATTATATTTTCCTTATTCAAAAAATAAAGGGGGAGTGGAAGTGTGTACAGGTCCGCGAGATGGTTGTGTGTCAGGGGGGTTACCCTTTTCCATTGATATCAAAGGGGGAGATAATGTTGTAGGAATATGTGTCATGAACGTAGAAGGAGTACTTGTGTTGCCATCAATGCCAAAGGGGGATATTGTTGATCATTTGTTTTCATTGATGTCAACCCAAGCACCATCAGGGGCTACCCTGATCTTGCATGGGAGTTTTGACTTGAAAACTTACTCTATTCCTAGTCAAGGATATTTTAGATGGTTTTTAATTGTTGATATTTTTCCATCGATATATGGCACGCCACATAATTATTCATGTTTTGAGAGCTATTCGCGTTTGAAAATAGTAACCCCGGTTAGTGGGCTAAAACCCCATGGGGCTGTGGCATGACACTAATAATTGGTTGTGATCATTGAATAGTCAATAATTAATAATTTTTTAAGCTTCTAAAATCCCTCCAACGTTCACTTGTTGAAGACCCTCTCAACCTAAGCATTTATATAAATTGTGACCCTCATATCCTCCTCATGTAATGATTTCTCTACTAAAAACAGGTCATCGTGGAATTTTCACTATAACTTTTTTTCTACGAAGCTTTAGATGCTGAAACAAAAAAAAAACTTGGGTGAAATCCTTATGAAGCTCATGTCCAAATTCCAGATCTTGGTGCACTATATTTTCTGAGATATGATCTGTGGAAGTTAGGGTTTTTGTAGGATTCCAAATTTCATCTCAAAGAGGCAACCTTGGGAAAATCGACATAACTCTCTCTCTGAGAAGCAGATTGGAATTCTGTAAAAAGTATAGGATAGTGCACAGACTATAGTTTTCTTTGTATAAATTTCATAGCAGAAGGAGGCAACAATGACACGTGGCATGCCGTACAATTTCTCTCTACTGAACTAGTCCATAATTAGGTCATTGTGAGAGATTGGGCATAACTTTGTCTTCAAGAATCCAAATCGGGTCAGACCTATGGCATTGGAAAGAAGACTCAGAGGGCTACTATATGACTGAATATCACATATTGGGGATGTTAAATCACAAAGATACATCAGATTCAATATCGAGCTCCTAGAAGGAAAGAAAAAGCTAGATCATGTGATGTTAAGGGCTGCAAAGGACCAGACTTTCTAGGGCAGCAAAGCAAAGAAATGTGTAGCAAAATGATGCAACAGAGGTAAGCTCTAGGAAAGTATCTTCTGAATATGCATGTTCATCTCTTAATTTCATTAGGTTCTTTGTATTCTAATTTGTTGTTTTTGTTTAGCACTGACATATGCTCTGCAGGATGAGGTAAGTTTTTCTATTATCATGCCATGCGTATTTCCTTCAAGAATTTTTGTAGGTATTATATATTCATCAAGATAAGACTCAATGCATGATCTAATGTTCTAAAGAGTGAGAAATGGTAGCATTATTAGAGCACCAATCAAGGTGCAAAACAATAGCAAGAATTTCACCACATGAAGTATTCAAGTGGGAAGCACTGCATACAGTCATTGTAAAGGTATCATTGTACCGAGTCATTGTAAAAGCATCATTGTAAAAGTTGTACAAGTGTCTATTTTCCAAGAGTTGAAGAGGCAGTTTCGGGAGGTTTAGGATCATCATTAGGTGGTTGTGTCATAGTTGGGATTATGGTCTGGTGTGTCTTCTTCTTCTACATCATTATATATCATTGTAAAGTGGACCATTTTCCCTGGTACGGGAGTCCATTCTTATTTTATTCTTATATAAGATGGTAGGGTGGTGCTAGGCTAGTGCATGAAGTCACCAACAGGTTCAAGCCTGTGAAAACTTCAGGGTGGTAGGGTGGTGCTAGGGTGAGTTTAGCTCATTGGGTGTTGGGGCATCCATTCAGTTGACTACTGAAGAATATTAGGCGTTGGAGCGTCCATCCAACAGGAGCTAGAGAAGAATGCTTTTCTAGATTCTAGGAAGTTGGAGCTTTCTTTTCAATTAGAGTTGAAGATTAAAGAATTATTAGAAAAGCATTCAGGTGGTTTTTGTCCCAAAGAGGGTTTCCACCTTAAAAATGTGTGAATTTGTGTTACTTTTGTTTACTACTATCATTGTACAAACACTGATAATAATTCAATATTAACTAATTCTCAAAAATATTAATAATAATACTAATTGAAATGAATATTGATTCACCCCCCCCCCCCCTCCTTAGTTTTTCCAACACATTCTTGGTGCAATACCAGGGCTCACCAATCACCTATGGGGGATTAGTGGCTTGTATTTTGGGAGATATGGATTCAAGGAGAATTTATGGTTGGAAAAGAGTTTACCCAATCAAGGAGGCCTTCAAACAAATTAACACAAATTATCCCTAGGAACATTCACCCATTAATACATGGCCCATGACATGATGCAACACTATAAAAGTTAAAAATTCCCACAAATTCATATAGAAAAGCAGTAAATTTCAGACTTATATAGTGAAAATCCTAGCAAAATTCATGTTGTAGGTTTTAACCCTGTACAAAAATTATCTACAAACAAATCTTTGAAACAGAAAATAAACATAGATTTTCTCCTGGATCCCAAATCAGGACGACTAGCTTGATTTTTCATTATATTCCTTTTAGTGTTACAACAAATATATATACATGTCGAAGCATACATAAACCCCAATCCATTAACCCTGGATTAGAGCATAACCACAGTTCCCTTGACCAGATCTACAAAATACCAGGGGCCAAAAACCATCATGCCCCAAAACCATGTGCAAACCCATGCACAAAACCATGGGCGGGTCCACCCACCGGAAAATAAGGACCAAAAAAAAAAATTATGGGGTACTGCCCTGGACCCCGATAGGGGGGACTATTGCCTCCCCTGTGACCCCCCCGTACGTTGCACCCAGCGCAACGTACAGGGGGGGCTATCACCTTGTTACCCCATGACTAGTCGTGGAAATAATATAACACAAACCCAACATTCTCAAACTTGTTATTTTCTTTCCGCAGGGGGCCATAGAAGAGCTGAGTCATTAGCTTATATTTGCAACATCCATTGTTTCTCTACACCAATAGAACTTTTGAGTGCTCACAGACTTTGTCAATGCATCTGCAACATTCTTCAAAGTGTCCACCTTTACCAACAACACCCTTTTAGCTTCAACCATATATCTCACAAAGTTATATTGAACATCAATGTGCTTTGTCTTTGAATGATAAGCAGTGTTCTTAGCCAAGAAAATTTCACTTTGGCTATCACAGTATATCCTTATAGCTTGCTGCACCAACCCCATACTTGAACACAATCTCTGCAACCAAATTGCTTCCTTGCTTGCATGAGTGGCTGCCATGTATTCTACCTATGTAGTTGAAAGAGCCACTACAGACTGTCTTTACTCATCCAATTGACTGCACCGCCAAATAGGCTAAACACATACCCACTTGTAGATCTTCTTTGGTCTAGATCTCCAGCCCAGTCTGCATCAACAAAACCATGAATGTCCAACACTCTTTCCAATCTCGGTCTTCCTTGGTAGCACAATCCATAATCACTAGTGCCACGTAAATATCTGAAAACCCGCTTCACTATTGTCCAATGCTCCTTCCCTGGGTTTGACATAAACCTACTCAATACTCCCACTGCATGTGCAATGTCTGGTCTAGTACAGACGATTCCATACATCAGGCTACCCACTGCACTTGTAGATGGAACATGGGACATATCCTCCTCTTCTTCTTGTGTCTTGGGACATTGTTCAGCAGACAGCTTTGTACCTACAAGAATCGGAACATTCGCCAGTTTACTATCCTGCATATTGAGCCTCTGCAATATAGTCTTGACATACTTCCTCTGGTTTAACCAAAGCTTCCTCTTTACCCGATCTCTCTTAATTTCCATGTCCAAAATATAGTTTGTAGCACCAAAATCCTTCATGTCGAATTTGGAGAACAACTGGGTCTTCAAATCTTTAATAATTTCCTTGTCAATTCCAATCAACAACATATCATATAGATACAAGACCAAATAAATAACATGGTCACCAATTAATTTAAAATAAACACAGTGATCCTCCTTGCTTCTGGTGAAGCCAAGTCCCCATATATAGGTATCAAATTTCTGATACCAGATCCTTGGTGACTATTTTAACCCATACAGAGACTTCTTTAACCTGCATACCAGTTCTTTATTCCCCTTCACCATAAAGACTTTAGGTTGTTTCATGTAGATATCCTCTTCCAGATCCCCGTGAAGAAATGTTGTCTTCACATCCATCTGTTCTACCTCAAAATCAAATGTAGCAGCAGCAGATAAAACTAATCTAATAGAAGTAACTTTGGCAACAGGAGGAAAAATATCACCAAAATCAATTCCCAGCACCTGGGAACAACATTTTTCTACCAATCGAACTTTTTATTTCTCCACCTTGCCTTCTACATTCATCTTCTTCTTAAACACCCATTTGCTCCCAATGGGCTTTCTCCTAGCTGGAAACTCCACCAGATCCCATGCCTCATTTTTATGCAAGGATGCCATTTCATCAACCATTGCCTCCTTCTAGAGTTTTCCATCCTCTGAATCTACTGCCTCCCTAAAATTTCTTGGATCATCATCAGTTATATTTAAGCAAAATTTGAACAAAAAGCAGATGGACTATACCTTTCTGGTTGTATCCTTTCCCGAACTGATCTTCTCACAACTGGAGTTTGTGGCTCTTCCTCTTTTGAGTCTTCTTCTATTGTAGAGTCCGATTCATCCTCCTTTAGCTCAAACTCTATCTTCTCAGGTTCCTTTGGTATGAATTCATGTTTAAAAATATCTTTCACCTCTCTAAACACCACATCTCGGCTGTAGTACACAACCTTCCTTGTTTTTGGGTTCCAAAGCTTGTAACCCTTTAAACTATCCTTATACCCAATAAAGATGCACTTTTCAGATTTATTATCCAACTTGATCCTTTTCTCCTTTGGAACATGTACATATGCATCACATCCAAATACCCTCAGATGTGAAAGAGAGGGTTTCTTACTAGTCCATACCTCATGTGGAGTCTTATCCTCCAACGCTAATGAAGGTGATATGTTAACTAAGTAACATTCAGTCTCCACTTTCTTTGCCCAGAATTATTGTCCTAACCCGGTACCACTAAGCATGCTTCTTGCCTTTTCCATCAATGTTCTATTCATTCTTTCTACAACTCCATTTTGTTGAGGTGTGTATGCAGTAGTCTTCTACCGTGCTATACCACACTTCTTACATAACTCTTCAAATTCCTTCTTGTAGAACTCCCCAAAGTTATCCGTCCTCAGTACCTTTATCTTCTCTGTTTGGTTTTCAACCATGTTAGAGTTAGTATGTTCATCCCTCCGTCAGAGATAAAAATCTCTTTTGTTGCATTTCATTTTTAGGTGTCTCATTCACTTCAGTTATTTGCATTCTATTAGGAGCATCCATCTTCTGACGGAAGGGTTTTTTCACTTATATCCCTCATTTCATGTACACAATTGATTCTTGACTATCCATCGAAAATCATTTAAAGTTATTCACGCTGTATTCACGTTGTCTTAGTCGACGAAGAGTCATTGAGTCATTAGGTCTGAAAATTTTCACAGAATTGTCACAATTCCAACAATAATGCCGAGCGGTACAGAGGGAGGTTAAAATAGATTTCATTTTGAAAATTTGTTGTCATAATGTTAGATCATGATTCTTCTTCAAAACCTAAATTTGAAGAAAAATCGCCATTTAGATCTTTATCGTAAATGCCATGTATATTGTCAAAGTTTTTTCGATTGTCGAAATCTTCGGGGCGTAGCTGGTTGCCTTTGCCAAATTACGCGAGAATCTGCAAAAAATTGACAAAAGTTTCATCATTCAAGTCAAAAAAGTCAAAATGGAAACAAAAACAGAGTTTGTATTAAAAAGTGCAAAGTGCCAAATTTCAAACATTAGCAAGTGGGTTATTTCAAAACAAAAATCAAAGTTCATGCCATATAAGATATTTTCACCATTCAAACACTTCATTTGCACACCAAGAGACATCATTGAGCCGAGTCAAAACGTTGGAGGGCGAAACTGTGAGTTTGAAGGCGGACTGTACGTAATTCGGGTGCGGCGCATTGGAAATTTGGCCTATTTTTCACTCAGCAGCTCAGAATTTCGCATAGTTTTGGCTAGTTTGACTTTTTCATGTAACTCTTGATGTAACTTGATGTAATTTCATGTCCATGGTGTAATTTTGGCACATTTTTACTCATCTTAGTGGATTCATTCACCAAAAAGTGAAATGTAAGTGAATGAATCAGTTTCCTATCATATAGAGGCAAGTTGTTTCATTGCCTATTTTCCAGTTCCTAGTTTAGATATGGTTGAAACAGCTCCTAGAATGGTGAGCGCGACCCCTAGAGGCATGGGAATGAGTTATGTTTGTCTATATCATGTAATTCATCAGTCATTTTCAGGGTTGGACACTTGGAATTGCTTGGCACTTCATTGTACATTTCATTTCTGCACTCTTGGCAAAGGAATAGACCAGGGTTTGCAGCACTCTTTGGGATCCTTGTGGCTCTGTGTTTTGATGGTGTGTTTCTCTTTGTAACTTTAAGTTCAATGATGTTTATGTGTATCATTTTCCCTTCTCTTGCTTCTTAAATTAAACAAAACAGTGTTTAAAGGTGGAATTCAATATCTCGCTCTGTTCTACCTTTAGTTTTGTTTAATTTTTTATGTTTTCATCTGTTTGAGGAGGACTCTTAAGACCCTATTTCCCTCTTCATCTCCTCACTGGTCTGATCCATCCATTCACTCAAGCTAAAACATCAAAACTATTTCCTACCTTGCCCCAATCAAAACTCTGTAAAAACTAGGCCTAATCCCCGCACCCAAAACTGCCTTTCCCGTTGATCCAACAAAAACCCCCAAAAACATACTCAAACTCCTTCACTTATATACCTAGCCTAAAATTAGCTTTTATTTCAGTCATATCAACCCCCTTTGATTACTTTTCGCTAAGATTGACCCGGAGAGAGCCCTCTCCTGTTCTGGTAGGGCTAGCTACCAGATTGAGTGTGGTTTGATGTTACCCTGAACTCTGCCTTCTTTCAGCCTGAGGTAGATTTAGGCAATAACATAGTGGCGACCATACTGGGGAAGAAAATGGTTTTCTTGTTGGTGTTTTTTGTTTTATAAGCTACAGACGGAGCCTAAAGTTATGCCAGGTAGCCTTCGAAACGCTCTTGCTTTGCATTAGCGAAAGTAGATAAACGTTGCTTCAGTCAATCTCCGGTCTAGTTTGTAAACATGACACTTGACTTGAAAATTTCCCCAGTACATGTAATCAAGTTCAGATCTGATTGTTGATGGTGGACAGCATTCAGACACATATAAAGGCTAAAACATTCACCTGGCGACTCCAACTCTATCCAGAGATTCCAGTGCTCACTGATCCATTCATGCACTAAAATAAAATGGTAGGGTATGTGGCAGACCCTGCTCTTTGTGAAGTTTTAAAAGAAGTTAGAGATCAGTTAGTGGATATTGAAATTGATGAAGTATTTTTCATTGTCGTGCTTCAATGTTTGAGATCTCCGAAGTTTCCTCCTAAAGCTAAAACTGGTTTCTTTGAGTTAGTTGTTGAAAATTTTGAGAAGGAGATTCAGTATTTGAATGATCAGATCCAATCATATGAATTCCGAGATCCCAAAAAGTTCTTGGAAACTCTCCCTCCTTCAAAGCAAGAAAAAATAGAGCTACCCGTGGATGTTTGCATTAACAGTTTGCAGCTGGAAGCATGTATTGTATAGTTGGGGCAGCAAACAGAGTCTATTTTTTGCGATCCTATTGCAACGTACATCGAAATTTTTTTTCAGTTTGAATGATAGATCAAATTGTCTTTTACATAACCAGACTCGTTATGTGCATGTATGGTTGTCAGCATTTACATTTGTGTCCTAGTTGAAGCACTTTCAAGCAACATCCTTGTCACAGTTACTTGATTGGTTGATCTGGCATTACAACGTTACTTGATCTATTGGCTCTGTAGCAAAGTAGGTTAAATTTGTAAATAAATAAGCTGCCAAAGGCAACATTTCAGTTTCCAGTAATTGTTTAAAGTTTCATTCCAAGTGTGCACTGTGATCTTTTCTTCAGTTTGGGGCCCGAAGTGAAGGCTATAATTCTGAAGATGGGTTTCATCTTTGGTTTGAGTTTGTCGAGTCAGTTTTTTAGAACATTTCAGTTTTAAAGTTGAGTCAGTTTGAGTTAAGTTTTCAGTCAATAAATCAGTCAACATTCTTGTGTTGATTTGTCAAAATTGTGGATTCCATAGCCCAATGGACGAAGGCCCAATGGATGACGGCACTGTCTACTTTCCAAAGATCTATAGTTCTTGCACCTCAAAGGAGCTACCATCCTCATTGGAGCCAATGTTAGAGTCGGTCTTTTCATCCGTCCGTCAGAGATCAAAATCTCTTTTGTTGCATTTCATTTTTAGGTGTCTCATTCACTTCAGTTATTTGCATTCCATTAGGAGCATCCATCTTCTGACGGAAGGGTTTTTTCACTTATATCCCTCATGTCATGTACCTGCTGGTCCTTTTCTATCCATCAAAATCATTTTAAAGTTATTCACAGTCCTGTTTTGGTGTCTTAGTCAGCAAAGAGTCATTTCAGTCATTAGGTCTAGGGTTTCGCAAATTTTGTCTTCAAAGTGTCCAATAATGCAAGCAGGCACAAAGGGAGGTTCAAAATAAGTTTTCATTTCGAAAATTTCATCGTCATAATGTTAGATCATGATTCTTCTTCAAAACTCTGTTTTGAAGAAAAATCGGCATTTCGTCTTTTGTAATAAATGCCATGTATATTGTCAAAGTTTTTCAGTTGTCAAAATCTTCAGGCGCAGCCCTGGTCGCCTTTGCCAAATTTCGTGCCAGTCATCCCTGCAAAAAATTGACAAAAGTTTCATCATTCAAGTCAAAAAAAGTCAAAATGGAAAAAAAAACAGAGTTTGTATTAAAAAGTGCAAAGTGCCAAATTTCAAACATTAGCAAGTGGGTTATTTCAAAACAAAAATCAAATTTCATGCCATATAAGATATTTTCACCATTAAAACACTTCATTTGCACACCAAGAGACATCATTGAGCTGATTCAAAATGTTGGAAGGTGAAACTGTGAGTTTGAAGGCGGACTGTCTGTGAATTCAGGCACAGCGCATTGGGAAATTTGGCCTATTTTTCACTCAGCAGCTCAAATTTTCGCCTAGTTTTGGCTAGTTTGACTTTTTCATGTAACTCTTGATGTACCTTGATGTAATTTCATGACCATGATGTAATTTTGGCACATTTTTACTCATCTTAGTGGATTCATTCACCAAAAAGTGAAATGTAAGTGAATGAATCAGTTTCCTATCATATAGAGGCAAGTTGTTTCATTGCCTATTTTCCAGTTCCTAGTTTAGATATGGTTGAAACAACTCCTAGAATGGTGAGCTCGACCCCTAGAGGCATGGGAATGAGTTAGGTTTGTCTATATCATGTAATTCATTAGTCATTTTCAGGGTTGGACACTTGGATTGCTTGGCACTTCATTGTACATTTCATTTTTGCACTTTTGTCAAAGGAATAGACCAGGGTTTGCAGCACTCTTTGAGATCCTTGTGGCTCTGTGTTTTGATGGTGTGTTTCTCTTTTTAAATATAAGTTCACTGATGTTTATGTGTATCATTTTCCCTTCTCTTTCTTCTTAAATTAAACAAATCAATTTTTAAATGTGGAATTCAGTAGCTTGCTCTGCTCTACCTTTAGTTTTGTTTAATTTTTTATGTTTTCATCTGTTTGAGGAGGACTCTTGAGACCCTCTTTCCCTCTTCAGCTCCTCACTGGTCTGATCCATCCATTCACTCAAGCTAAAACATCAAAACTATTTCCTACCTTGCCCCAATCAGAACTTTGCAAAAACTAGGCCTAATCCCCGCACCCAAAACTGCCTTTCCCGTTGATCCAACAAAAACCCCCAAAAACATACTCAAACTCCTTCACTTATATACCTAGCCTAAAATTAGCTTTTATTTCAGTCATCTCAACCCCCTTTGATTAATTTTCGCTGAGATTGACCCGGAGAGAGCCCTCTCCTATTCTGGTAGGGCTAGCTACTAGACTGAGCATGGTTTGATGTTACCCTGAACTCTACCTTCTTTCAGCCTGAGGTAGATTTAGGCAATAACAGACCAGAGCCTTAAATTCTTTAAATGTTTCAAAGACTTCAGATTTCTTCCTCAAGAAATATATCCATGTATTCCTTGAGAAGTCATCTATGAATGAAACATAGTACATAGACTTACCCAATGATGGAATCGAAACAGGTCCAAACACATCACTGTGCACAAGCTCTAATATCTTGTTCAACCTCTTAGCACCAAAAGGAAAACTCACCCGATTCTACTTCCCATACACACAATTTTCACAGAAATTGAAATCCAAAGATCTATTGGACATACCTTCTACCATATCATTTCCATGCAGTATCTGAAGGCCCTTCTCTCCAATATGTCCAAGTCTTTGATGCCATAGCATGGTCTTTTATCTAGAGACCGCTAGGCTTTCCGCTCCACTTTCAGGAACCATAGAACTGTTGCACCCATCAATAACAGTGCTACCCTAAAGCTTGTATAGAGTTCCAATCCGAACTCCCTGCATTAATACCAGTGCTCCTCGAACCATATTATAGACATCTTTCTCGAACACTGTTTTTACACCTGCATCATCCATCTTGCTTACATAAATCAGATTTATGGCCAATGTAGGAATGTGTAAAACACCAAGAAGTGTTCTAATCCTTCCACCTTATAGCTTCAGCTTGAATTTTCCAAGTTCGATGATTATGGCCTTCCTACCATCACCTAAGAAGACATCACCGCCATCATATTTCTCATACTCACAGATCCACTCCCTATGGGGTGTGAAGTGAAAGGATGCACCCGATTCAATCAACCATGACTCATGATCTACATGTGTATTTGAAGAAGAAGCCAAATACACATCCCCACCTTCATCCAAGGCAGTTTTTGCCTCTGCAGAAGGAGCATCATCAGATCCCTTTCCTTTCTCAGGAGCTTTATATCTGCAGTCCTTTTCATAGTGCCCTTCCTTTTCGCATTCCCAACACATCTTTACAAACTTTCCAGGAGATTTAGATCTCCCACTCGAAACCTTATTCTTGTTTCTATTTTGGGACCTTCCTCATACAGATAAGGCATCTCCATTTTGGCCCTCCATATTTCTCCATCTCATTTCCTCCGACAGCAAGGCTAAGACAATATCATCAAAATTCAAGGTAGTTGTATTGCTACCTATTGCAATAACCAGACTGTCCCATGAGTCTGGTAGAGAACACAACAAACTGATGCACTTATCTTCATCTGAGATTTTAATATCAACAGATGACAATTGACTTACCACAGTATTGAAGGCGTTCAGATGCTCTATCACTGAGTCTCCATCCATCATCCTCAGGTTATACAGCTTTTTCCGCAGGAATAATTTATTCACCAGAGACTTATATTGGTACAAATTCCCTAGCTTGTCCCATAAGGTCTTCGTCGTAGCTTCCCCAGATACATTCAACAATACTGAATCTGAGACACACAACCATATTGTGCTATTTTCCTTCCAATCCAGTTTCTTCTAGTCTTCATTTGAAATTGTCATTGGTTTAGTACATGGATCTACCGCGATCCACTGATCTTTATCCACTAGCAGATCCTCCATCTTGATCTTCCACAACTCAAAACTCTAGCCATTAAATTTCTCTATCTCTATCTTCCCACCACTCACCATATTCTTTCACCGCAAGAATTATTCCCGCAGATCTCCCACTGAATGAGGTCTACCTCAGGCCCGAGCGAAAAACCCCTCAGTAGAAAAGAAGTCCCCTTGAAGCCGAAATTGCTCTGATACCAAATGTAGGTTTTAACCCTGTACATAAATTATATATGAATGAATCTTTAAAATATAAAATAAACAGATATTTTCCCCTGGATCCCAAATCGGGATGACTAGCTTGATTTTTCATTATATTCCTTTTAGTGTTAAAACACATATATATACATGTCGAAGCATAAATAAACCCCAATCCATTAACCCTCGATTAGAACATAACCGTAGTTCCCTTGACCAGATCTACAAAATACCAGGGGCCAAAAACCATCATGCCCCAAAACCATGTGCAAACCCATGCACAAAACCATGGGTGGGTTTTCCCACCAGAAAATAAGGACCAAAAAAAAAAATTCAAGGCACTGCCCCGGACCCCAACAGGGGGGGCTACCGCCCCCCTATGACCCCCCTGTTACCCCCCCCCCCACATGACTAGTCATGGAAAGAATATAACATAAACCCAACACATGTGACAAAAGTAAATAACAAGAATAAGCATGAAATTATCACTTACATGTATAAAAGAGTATATCAAATCATCAAATTGTGCCAATAATTAAGCTCCAAGACAAGAGAGATAAATCCAAATATCAAAATTCATCCATATCATCCAAACTCGTCTTCCAAAAGGGATAGAAAAAATCTCACAAGAGCTAATAATACAATCCAAGTGATGATGATTAGAACGAATCACATAAATTCTATCTATACAATCACAAATGAGTTTTATTTGCCTAATTAGGCCAATTTGAGCCCCAAATAATAAAACAATGTGCAATAATAACATCCCTTGGTGACAAGCCCACCACGATAGCTCAATATATAACATAATAATAATCCTCTCAATAGGGTCAAATGATCAATAAAGTGAGTCATTGGGCCTTTGAGGAGGCCTGATGAAGTCCAAAATGTACCATGATGTGAGAATAGACCTCAAACATAGTGAACAAGGGGTTGGTCCCTTGTTTTCAAGAAAATTCATGTGATGCCCCCAAGTGGTTGTGAGGGGCACAAGGACATCCTCATGGGCCTCCAAGTGGATCGAAAATGATTGTAAGCCATATGTAAGGTCTGGTATGTTGACATAAGCCCTCTTTGGTTCTCATTTGGACCACATATTATCTGCCAAAAATATGGTGCAAGCGTGGAGTCGGTTGGGCATGGTGAACTAGGTGCATCATACTCATAAAAAAGGTGGAACATGAGCAATCAATGAGTGGTGTTTGGGATCCATGAAGTACTCTCTACTATAGTGGAGGATCGTGGCTCTCAATGCTTACCATACAAGCACCAATGTGGCCCTCTAAAGGGATAGGACCCTATATAGGGAGACCAAGCCACAAATGGAGACCCACCTGCAATATTGCATAAGCTCCAATGTGCCCCCTTGCCTTCCAATACAAAAACTCATCAGAATAATCAAGTAAAATAAAGTTACACGTCATGGAATCGATGGACCACTTCATGGTGGCATGCGCTTCCATAGTTGGATTTGGCATGTACAAGTGTCTCCAAGCTCAATAAGGGTTAATCAAAGACCCTATTAGGTGGTTTCAACCTCTAAAGAGGGTGATATGTCCATGGTACATCCTTCAAGAGGTAGGTGGAAAATGATATATTAATGGAACAAAGTGAGGATCAAGGGAATCATCTAGACCACAAGTTATGGTACAAGGGTAGATATAATAAGGGAAGCCCACACCTAGGTATATGAGTGTAGGTGGGAGAAAACCATAGTCCCTAAGTTACCCCAACCTTTTTTTTCCACCCTTCTTGATATGCCTTTTAACTTTGATTAATTTTTCTTCATAATTGTTCAGGGCTCCAAGGGATGAGAGTATGTTGTGTAATATATACCAATGGATACCCCCTTAAGGTGGGGCAGTTAGTTTTATTTAATTTTAGATAACCATGGTATGCTCTATTCTTAGAGAATTTTACTTCAATATTTCTTCTTATTAGCCCAATTCAATTTCAAATTTTCAATCACATAACCATTGAAATTAAATGTTGATAGAACATAAAATATATTGATGGAATACAAGCCAAGATAAGAGACACAAATTTTCTTGTAATTCTTCTTATTCAGCAAATAGAGAGAAAATATCTTTGACAACAGTCAACAGGATGTCCTAGCTTGCAAAGACTTCATTGGTTAAACCAACACTTCAACCTCTAATCAAGCTTATTCAAACTTGGTCAAATTCGGCCTTCGGTCAAAATCACACTCAGCCCAAAATAGTCCACAAAACCTAGTCAATGCTGAAGTCAAACTATGTTGTCAAAACAATCAAAACAAAAGTCAATGTTGCAGTCAACACTATGGTCAAAGTCAAATTTGGACCTCGATTTATGTGCCTCAAACTGTGGCCTCTTCAGATCGAATTTTCTTCCTTGAAAAAATAGTCAAACAGTGAGAGTTGACCCAAAGTCAATGCTTCCAGAAAATCCCTAAAATAGTCTGAAAATGTAGCTTCCTATTTCACACGTGTGGAGGAGAGAGAAGCCTCTAAGGCTGTATGAACCAACTAGATGAGAGAGATATGTGTGAGATATGAGTGAATGATGAAATGTGAATAATGTCTCTCCTTTATATATCCATGACTATGGGTGTGTGACACATATTTTGGGGCTTGTGATCGTACATTACAATTCTGCCTGACCTTAAAAAATTGCACATGTGTGGAAAAATAAACGCAAAATACAAGTTCTTCTCATCCAAACAAGATGATCTTTAGATCAATCTTGAACCTCTACGAAAGAAGAATCCAACAAAAATATCATCTCCATCATATGAGGAGTGCAACATGGATTTTGGCCCTAATTTACAAATTTAACACTCTGTCTCAACTAGGGAGAACTCCACCTACCCATCCATCTGTCCACTTGTGCAATCTTATCATATAGTACTATAATGTACTATCATATATCATCATGCAATAATGTTTCATCATGTTTTCTATGCTTTGTTGGCTCTTCTCTGCTATAATAAGAATATATGATCGAGAGTGAGTCACAAGGACTTTTCCACTCTCCACTGACCCAAAGTCACTTTAGAGGTAAAAACCTCAACGAAACTCAAGAGTGAGTCACATACTGACCCAAAGTCAGTTTAGAGGTAAGTACCTCAATTAGACTTGATCCCATATCAATTTTTTAGACACATCCCATCCTAGACATAGAGATTACGAAAATACATGATGCGTCCATTGGTAATGCTATTGGTCTCTATCCTCACTTCCCAAATCATTGACCAGATGAGAGGTACTTCCCATGAGTCTAGGAATACATGGGTAGGATGTATGCAGGGCATAGATCAAATAGAGGGTGAACCAACTCAATATCATAACGATGGGGAAGGAGCACACCAACAAGGTAAGGCGAACCTAGCCTTGTGTTTACTTATAGCTCCAAGTAGCTATCAGCAAGCCCCCTAGAGCTCCTAGAGCTCATAGTCCAACTCAAGAGGGACCCTAACAATAGGGTCTATCCAAAATACCAAGCTTCTCATGGAAGGTTAATAATTTGACCTTCCCTAGGGGCTTCGTAAGAATATCTATGACCTGCTCATTAGTCCCAATATAATGGAGCCTTATGGTGCCTCACTGTACCATGTCTCGAACAAAATGATACCTGACATCAATATGCTTGGATTGGTCATGGAACATGGGATTCTCATAATGGAAAATCCCACTATGGTTGTCACAAAGGATCACAGTGGTATCCATCACATGCCCAAACAACTCACTAAAGATCTTTCTCAACCAAATAGCTTCACAATGGGCCATACTTGCTGCAATGTATTCAGCCTCGGCAGTGCTCAAAGAAACCAGTTTCTTCTTCTTGTTCATCTAGGAGATCAAAGCATAACCTAGGGTGAAGAAACATCTATATGTACTTTTACGATCCACCACAATGCCTGCCCAATTGGCATTAGTATGTTCATGGAGTCTCATACTCCCGACAGTGTATCTCACCCCATGGTTGATTTTTTCCTAGAGATATCTCAAGAGATTCTTGGCACAAAACTAGTAAATGTGGCAAGGCTCAATCTGTATTGAATCAACGCGATCACTGAAAAAAATATGTCTGTGTGTGAGTTCACTAAGAACATCAAGGCCCCCGCGAGTTGATGATACTTGGTGGGATCTCCCAACTCTAGCCCAACAACACTTCCACACAACTTATTAAAGTTGAGTTCCATCGAAGTAGTCACAAACTTGGAGTCCACCATCCCAAATCTCTCCAGAAACTTCACAACATACTTTCCTTGAGAAAGGAAAATCTCACTTAGCATTTGCTAGACCTCCAAGCCTAGGAAAAAGTGCATCAGTCCTAGTTCCCTCATCTTGAAATCCAAGCTAGCTCCCCCTTACATTGATGAATGAGAGGGTCAACACATGTCAGGAAGAGATCATCCACATAGAGAACCAGAATGAGAGGTTTACCATTATCAACCTAAAAATAAAGGTTTGGATCAACATCAATTCAAGTAAAGCCCAACTTCATCAAGTAGCTATTGATCCTCTCATACCAAGCCCTAGGGGCTTTCTTCAACCCATAGAGGGATTTCTTCAACCTGCATACATGTATGTCCCTATCTAGAACTTTGACCCTAGAGGTTGTTCCACATAGACCTCTTCCTTGATTGAGCCATGGAAGAAGGAAGTCTTCACATCCATCTTTTGTAGACTCCATCCTTGCAATTCAACAAGGGAAATGATTGATCAGATGGTGGTGTAGTGGGAAATAGGTGAAAATATTTCATCATAATCTATGCCTTCCTTTTGAGAGAAGCCTAGGGAAAAAAATCTTGCCTTGAAATTTTCGGCACTTCCATGAGCTCCATGCTTGATATTTTAGAGCCATTTCAAGGTGACAACATATTTTTCCTTCAGTCTAGGACCACATCCCAGACATCATTTTTCCTGATCGACTCATATTCCTCGTGCATATAATCCTTCCAAACTTGATGCTTCATGGATTCTTCAAATGTTCCAGGCTCAGATTGTAAAATAGTGCTTATGGATGCTAGGTACCCTTGGTACCTATTCGGCTTCTAACTTTCACGGAATGTTCCCCTCAGAGAAATATGTCTCTCGCCATCTTCGAGAGTGTTTCTAAGCCATGAGGGTCTTCATTTATTTGAAGAAGGTGGATCTATAGGATCCATTGGACCTTCAAGATCAGGAATTGATTCATCCTTCAGTTCTTCCTACCTTCCAACTTCTTCTTCTTCTTTTTCTTCCTTTGAGATAGGAAGATTTCTAACCTTCTTAAGGGAAGCTTCTTCGTCGAAGGTGACATCATGGAATATCTCTAATTCTCTTTGAACATGTTATCACTCTAATAATTCCCAAATTTGTGAGATTTTTGTTTATAGTTTTAAGAACATTAGAGGTAACCACAAACCTACTTTTAAACTCTAGGATCTAGCCTTCCTAGGGTTCAGAGAGGGCTCTCTCTATAAGATTTAAATTTGTTTTAATGTTTTATTTTAGGCTATTTATAAGCACAATTTGGTTTGATTGGTGGGGAAAATAACTTAATGAGATGGATAGTAATATATCTAGTTTTCCATTGGGCTAAGGAGTCAATATGTCAAGTAGACAGCTCAAGATCAAGATCAAAAGAAAAATAATTTAAGGACAAGATAGATAAGTTACTAAAGATCATTGAAGGTTGATTAGTGAAGTGGATTAATCGGGATAAAGAGAAGTTAAGAATTCTTTGATCCGGATAATGAAGGAGAAGAGAGAGGTCATTCGAAAGAGGGAGAAATTAAGGGTTCCCTACTCTAGAAATCAACATAAAACATATAAATGATAAATAGTTCAATATAGAGTGATTTTAAAAAATTCTATAATAATATTCTTGATTTATCATTCAAATTTAGAACACATGTATGAAAGTATGTAAAACATAAGAAGATTAACAATGAAAGTAGAAAGTACTTCACTTCAATGGCTCATCACATGAATCCTGAAATATGATGCTTTATGGTTTTGATCCAGTCTACTACTTGAACTTGCTATAAGAAGCCCTTCAGATACAAAAATATTGTCTATAGAAGTCTTCAACAATTTATTCCACAATAATACTTCAAAGAGTGAAGTATTTATACAAAAATGTTTACAAAATATCCTAGAATACTCATAGGAATTTTCTAAGGAAAATAAAATATCTTTTACAAAAATATAGTGACAGCTGCTTAACAACTAGCAAGCTATCATATTTATCCAAATAAAATAGAAATGTTGTTTTGGATTGGGTGCCACTCACTATTGTGTTGTCTACAATGCTGGCAAAGATCTTTTAATCTGTTTTGAAACTCTATCTTCTCATCTGATACTCTTTTATTGATACACTTTCATCTGCTTGAGGACTTTTTTAATTTCCTTACTGCTGTAAAATTATTCTTTTACTGTGTAAAAACAACAATCTGTTTTTCTTCCTCTTTTATTGTAAAATAGGTTTTCACGGTAAATCAGTAAGCTTCTACCAAAATTCTTCATTAGGTAACTTTATCTTGGTGAGTTTTCTGTAGTTTTCATCAGCCTCTGTGTATCTGACAAATATTGGTTTGACCACAATGAGATGTTTTATTTCATGTTGTAGATAAAAACAAATCTTCAATTATTTTGTGCAACACTTTGCCTGTAGGTACTCCTTGCCAATCTGCCTTGTTTACCTGTTCTTTGGAAAAATATCTGATCTTCTAGTTGTAATCTTCTTGCTTCATTAATTTGTCATTTAGAACAAGAATTTTTAGCAAGCATTTTTGCCTCAATATATCAAACTTTATCATAAATCTAGTTATTGCCAAATCCATGTTTTGGCACTTCTCTTCAAGCTGATTCATCAAGTTTTTCTTTGTAATTACCTTTATCACCTCAAGAATTGATTTAGTTATATCAATTATGCCTATCTCATCCAATTCTTGTTTGTTCTTGGTGTTAAGAAACTTGATTATTTCTTAGGCCTCTTCAGGTTTAACACCAAGCTCTTCCTTTATCTTCGCAATTTCTTCGTTTGCTACTTTAACCAAGTCTTTCTATTCATAAATGACTTGAATGGAAGGCCAAGTATCATTGATTGACTCAATGATCTTGGACCACAACTGATTTTTTAAGAAAGTCATTGGTTCCTTTAAATTTAACTCTGCTTCAACTTTCTTCAACTGTTCACTTACTCTTTTGGATTTCTGCTCCTCATTTTTAGCATTGATTTGAGATAATTTCTTGGCATTTTACAAGTTCTTAATTTGTTATTTCAACCTATTGATCTCATTACTCTGTATAGAAATTTCTTCCATAGCTTTGATGAGCTTGTTGGCTTCATATGTTTGTTGCACTGCTGATGTAGATTATTTTGTAGCCAAAGTAGTGGAAGATGTCACTGGCACAACTGTAGCCAATGGGACTTTTGGCGCCAATTATTCTGCTAAGGTTGAAGGAACTGCACTAGTTACCATAGGGATTACTGTGGGAGGAGAATTTTTGGGTTTTAGCAGTTTCTTTCTCTTGGACAAGCTTGTCCATTTCTATCACCATGTTCTTAATTTGTGCTGTCATTTGTAGTATGAGACTCATCATCTCATCTTTCTATTTTGCCTCTTGCAGAATCTCTTTAGTCTGTGGATGTTTTTTTGGAGGAAGCTTCAATTTTTTTCTAAGTGCTGCTATGTCAACATTTTTTTTCTTTATCATCTCTTCTGAAGCTTTTACATTTTCAAGGTCATACCCTACCTCAATTACCAATTATTCTAAGGACTTGATTCTAGTGTCTTTAGCATGAGAAGAGGCCTTTTCAGTCCTGATCTGATTTCTCAAATTGGTTATGGTATTCTGAAGCTTCTGGGCACTCATTGCCTTGGTATTCATAGTATAATAGAGCATTTCAAAGCTTTGTTTATGAAACTCACTTTGATCTAAAGGATGAATGCTTTCTACTGGTATTTCTAAGTCAACTTTCTTATAATCTGTTGTTTTTTGAGGTGCTTTTACTGTAGATTGAAGTATAGAAATTATCAACTTCTTATTTGTATAGTCAAAAGCTGAGAGAAGCCTATTTTGATTGCCTGAAGTTTTCTTCAAACACTGTGAATAAATTTCATTATTTATCTCTTCATTCTTGGCCTTGATCTGTTTATATTTTTCTTTGATATCAAGGTCTGTATTCTCTTCTTGTTGTGATGAGGATGCCTCCATGTTTTGTTGCTTTTCAATCATCTGAGTGTCTGTAGTATCCTTTTCCTGCTCATTCACAATAATTGTAGAAGAATCTGCATTTTTCTCTGTGTTTTCTTCTTCTAAAATCTCAATTGTTTCTTTTTCCTTGTCCACTGGATTGAGCTTGGGATTTTTGCTATATATGAGTTTGAATCTGGTCTCTATTTTTGTTTTAGCTGTGTAATTTCCTTCTTCTCTGACTCTTTTGGTAGTTTTTTCCTCTTGATTTACAATTTTCAAGGTGTGACTAGTATCACCTTGTTTAACTGTTTCCATTAATGTATTTTCTAGCCACTCTGTTTGATTAGAAAACTATTCAATCTCTGGCCTTTTATCATGGATATAAGGGGTCGATTTTCATTTTACCCTCATTTTACTGATATTTCCATTATTATCATAATTCCATAAGAAAATTTCTTCAAATTTGTATTCCAACAACTGTTTTGCTACCTCTATACTTGCATCTCTATGATTGCAAATGAAAGGTCCTATCTAGTTCTTTAGCTTGAATTGAGTCTTCTTTTTGGTAGCCAACAAGTTTATAGAGTCTGAATTTAGAATTTGTCTTATGTACTCCAAGGCAAAAAATCTCCTTGGCAAGTATTTTGGTAGTTTATAGGGTAAAAGGTTTGACCCATAAACTCTGATCTCTGTATGATTTTGGTAAAGGTACCAATATCCAGTTCTACTTTACTCTGAAAGCTGTAAAACTTTCTTTATCTCATTGCTGATTCTTGGTTCTACATTGTTTGTCAACATGTTTATCAATGGATGAACAAAACAATCTATGAAATCCACATAAGTGAATTCTGTTGATTCTTTTATGATTAGATATGTCCAAAATATGACTGATAGTGGATTACCTTCTACATCCAATTTTTGAAGATTTATTGGGAATTTTTTTGCTTGGAAGTAAAGAAACATGTGAAAGAGGAAGGATGAATATCTGAAAACTCCTTCAGTGGGAAATTTCACAAGATGATCATGGATATTATCAGCTATTTATTCAGCATAATTGTAAATGATAGAAGGAGGTTGACCATGCACAAAGGTAGATAGAAAACCAAGAATTAACTCATCAATATGCTCATCAGTAAAATAACCTAGGATAAAGGATAACATTGAAATGACATGCCTTGATCCTTCAGGAAATTTGGAAGTAGAATAAGGAGGGTTTATCTTTGGGATTTCAACATATGTAGGCATGAAAGTTTGGAAAATATGAAATCTCTTAGGAAATTCTAACTAAATATAAAGCTTTGTGAGATCTTCTATGTATAATGGAACTGCATTGGGATGTGGTTTTAGCTGAAGAATTAGGTTAATAGACTATGCAATAATAGTGAACAAAACTTATCTGTTAGCATCAACCATAGCTCTTTGGTCAGGTGAATAATAGGTTTGACACAACCTAATGACTTATGGACACTGATGAGTATGTGGAACTACATATTTAGGTAGATTGGGTTCCCAAATATGAACTTCATCTCCTTGATCTAATGATCTTTCTAGACTCCAATAGTGGAGATCTAGCTGATTGAATTCTATCACTGGATTAGTTATTTTGTAATCCACATCAGCTAGAGGTGTATGCTCCACATCTACAACAAGAGGTTGTAGTGGATTTATAACAATGGTGGTTTTAGAAGCCATTACTGGGTTTGATTTTGACAATTTTGACTTTTTGGATGCCTAAAAACTCTGTATTTAGGCTTTTTGTACTCTTCTGTAAGCTTAAACTGTTTACAGAAGGTATTTTTGATTTAAAAGAGGTATTTTTAATAGAAAAGGGTAGAATCAAGCTTTCTTTAGGTTTTTAAACTTCAATTTTAGTTCAAAATTAGTCTTCAACTCTTTACAGACTTAGAAAATGTAATAACAAGGGTTTCTCTACTCTTTTTGGATAAACTGGACTTAAAGAAAATAGTTTGATTCATGTACAAAGGGTTTTGATTATTTGCAAAAGGGTTTTTGGATTAATTAGAAGTTCTTTAAGGTCTGAAAAGGCTAAAACTTCTTCAATTTCATTTTAAAACTGGAGATAGTATCAAAAATGAAATTTTATCAGGCTTTCACAGCAAATACGTTCTTTGAAGGAAAATACAGGTCTTTCTGTGGGTAAACAGGGTTTTTAGCTATCAATTTCATAGGAAACTCTTTTTCAAATGATAGGAAGATTTCTTTTTTCGAAGAATACCTGTTCTTGCAGGTATATGGTTTTTAAGTAGGGTTTCTGAGGCATCGGAAGGCTTTTGGAAGCTATTGCAATCCTTCGAAGTATACTGGAGACTTCAAGTGGTCTTGGCAGCAATTTTTAATAGATCTCTGGTTTTTTGGGCATGTAAATGGTGTACAACGCTTGTTTTTTCAGTCGAAAGGGTTTAATATACAGAAAAACTCAGAAAAAAACTTAAAACTGAGTGTATGTGCAGTTTTATAAATTTTTTAGGTTTAAATTCTAAATTGAATGTGGGTCAAGTCATAGGGAAGGTGGTTTAGCGCTGGGAGGAGAAAACCATCAGTGGTTTATTGCGCGAGCTAGGAGTGGTAAGTGGTTTATTTGGATCGGATGCGATCCAATCTCTTATCACCGCGAGGAGGAGAGAGAATAGGGTTAAACCACCCATTTCGTAAATTTCAAATTGATTATTCTCGGCGCTATTGAAATTGTGATATCGCATCTAGATTGTTGGATTGAGCGGAGATGGTGTGAACGATGGAGATTGAATGGAGGATTAGCTTGGCATATGGGGCGTGGGGCCCGGATAACTTCATATGTGTCGGGGTTGGTTTAATATGTTTAAACATAGTTTAAACATATAAACTAATGTTTTAATGTGATGGGCGGTATATATGAATTTTCACAATAAATACGGGATTTGTATGTATAAAAGTGAAGGGCGAGTTATATTATATATGATATGTAATATATTTAAACCTATAGGGGGAAGCGAGATAATATTTCGCACATGGGTATTAAAACCATAGGTTAAACATTAATATAGTGGGTTTGGGGTATTTAATATAAATGAATTAAATATAACTACAAGAGGGAATTTTATAAGGGAATTTATACAATATGTTAAAGTTAATATGAAATGAAATGTTCGGAAATGTGTATTAATAAACCAAGTAAAGTGTATTTAAGTGCTATTGGCACATTTTCATCATAGTGGTCCCCTTTATACACTCATACTTAGGATAAATATCATTTTTATGGGTTTTTTGAATGTTTTTGCATGAAAATGAGATTAGTTAAAGGGGATTTTTACTTTCCCTAAGCAAAAAGTTTTTTAACTTTAGGAAAGGGATTATATTTTTTGGAAAAGGGTGATTATGTTGAGGAAATGGGTTTTTATGAAGGGAATTCAATACTTATTACCAATTAGTTATTAAGCCTTGGGTCGGTCCCAACAAAAGTCAGGTAAATGCTCTGAGCCTTTTTAACTAAAGGTTTTGAGTACTTAATATTTTGAGGAGAGGGAAATTAGTAATTTTCCCAGATGATGTTTTATTACATGTCCTGTACAACTACTTTCTACCTACCCATCATTATTCTAACATTTTTTCATTATTTTCATGGGTGCATTTGAGCTTGCAACCCTAAATCCATTTTTCTTTTAAAGCATAAACTATCTAATTCTAACCTTATTTCATCGGAGGGCTCAGATTAAACTGTTGAGCTCCTCATTTATTTTCTAACTATCTACTTATTTGTCAAGTTTAAATAGTTTGACAAATCTTTATTCTCTATCTATAAACATGAAATTGAAATCATGAAAAAGTTAATATTAAACTATTTAACTCATCATGGATTATGGCAGTTTGAACAAGCTGCACATAATCATTATTCTTGCAGTAAAAGTAAAAGTAGAGGCATTTTGATTTGCATCACTTTCATGTCTTATTCTTGTCTCTTTTTTTCTTTTGGGGTTCATTTTTTATTCTTTTTTATATTTTCTCTTTAAGTCCTTTGATTTTTCTTTTAGGACTTTTACCCTCTTTTCATTTTTAATTTTCAAATATGGGAAAACAACTTGCAGAAAGCAAGGTATGTACATATTTACAAGACTAATCTCTTGGGAAAAATACTGCGAGGGGGGGTGAATCAATATTTTGAGCTCATATCTATAAATTTAACTTTTTCTTTCAAAGAATTCCATACATGACCTTTATGAACCGAACTCGCGTATACACGCGGATATGCTGAAAGAAACTAGCATATACTGATATAAATTTCTAGTTTAGAAAGCTTCTCAGAAACAATTTTTAAATCAGATTTACCAGTTATGCATTAGGTTAGATAATCATTAAATATGTGCAGTAACAGCAATATAAAACATCACACAAGTGGAATACACATGAACACCAATATTTAAGGTGGAAACCCAATTTGGGAGAAAACCACCGCTCCTGTCGTCTCTGTCTTCAATATTTATTATATGAAAAATTGTTTACAACATTGTACTGAGGCAGACTCAGATCAATATGCAGGCTTCTACCTACAGAAGGCTGCAACTTTCACTCGTTTACCAGATGCTATTGGAAGGGAGCTCCAACCCCCTTTCTTCTCGTTTAACAGCCACTCCTGGAAGGGAGCTTCAACCCCCTGAGTATAACACCATATTCTATTGGCAGGAATTTTCTACTTCCATACTGAAGGCTTCAACCCTTAGACCCACTGCAGACCACATTTCATCAATTTTCATACTAGATCAAATAGCATCAACATGACCCTTTATCAGCAATCATAAACTTTGCCCAATCCTTCAATTAGAACTGTGAAAAACACTATAACCAGAACTTCAAAAATAACTCAGACTTCATAATAGATATGCAGATACAACCTCAACCCTGAACAATCATTAATTCAAATAGCATATGTTACTTTGCTTCACTGAAGCCGCGTACATACGCGCTTTCCTACACACCAACCTGCGTATGCCTTAGTGCATACTATTTTCATAACTTGGAATGAATACATTGCTTTGCTTTGTTAAAGCTATGTGTATATGCGATTTTCTTTATACCAACCTGCGTATACTTCTGTGTATACTATTCTTCAGAATATGATCAGACTCGGATTCATATCTGAGGCTTTCAGTCAGACATTTTCTTAGTAGTGCAGAACCTTTTGACAGTCAGTCAACCTTAATCATGTTTTCTCAATCACTGATTAGATTTTTTCATGATCAAACTAGTAACATACTCAGTATTAAAAACAACCCAGAACTTCAAGAAGACTTCATTGACAAATAGCAGACAAATTATAGGAATCACAGTAGTAATATTTGCAATAATCTTCAGAAAACCCTAACTTCCATACGCGCTTTTCATGAAGCGAACCCACGTATATATGCGATTTTACTGAGACCAAATAGCATATAGATCTGTAAAAGTAAATTTTTCAGAACATACCAGATCTATAAAACTTACCCAGATTTCTTCATTTTCTTCAGCAGACTTGCACCAGTTCTTCATCATTTCTTCAGTAGATCATACTAGAGATTCATCATCTTCAGATCTAGATATATTGAACCATAATTATATCCATGGGTGCATCATAGATTCAGATCTATGAATTAAAACCAGATTTCATCCATGCAGATATTCCTTAGAGAAATGTATTCATTAACAACCCTTCCAAAGATGCACACTTTGCACTAGGATCTTCTTCTCCTTATATAGATTTAGCTTTTACCAATACCATGAGTCAAAACCACTCAACTGTTGATGGTAATCCTGGACGGAATCAAATAGATAATATAGCGCTCAATACTGTGGGCTAATACCATGGTAAAGCCCCCTGGTATTATAATTTTTGAGCACAAATAAGCATACGTGACTTGGGATGTACTTCTCTGCGTGCATACGTGACTTGGCCTTTACAAACCCGTGTATACATTGTGATATATTAAAAATAACCAATCTCCGAGATTCTTCATACATATAGTTTTCTTCGTCCTTTGCCAGAGAGTTTCCATCAAGGACAACCAATTTAATATTATAGAACACAAGAAACATATTGCCAACAATCTCCCCCTTTAGACTTGATGGAAACCATAATCATTAAGACATTAGGCATCTGTAATCAACCATCCTCAGAATTCTCCCCCTTTGACATCAAGGGCAAAGGGAAAATCAACATCCCTTGTACAGAAATTACCATGCTCCCCCTGAGTTCATGCTTGAGTATTCAAACATATTTTTCAATGAAGTGCATGACTTTTTCAACCAAGTATGACCTTTCCTATCACAAATTACTCATACTTGCATCAATGATCCAACTAAGTGGATTTACATATTTGACTCAACTACCCAACCAAGTGGGTGTACAAATTTGAACAATTCCTTACATGACTGAATATAACAATTTACATCATAGATCTCAACATGATCTTTTCATCAAATGACTTTTTATAAACAAGACCAATGAATCTCAATCATGAGATCATACCACAAAAAACACTTAGAATTCCAAAAATGCATCCTTTCCCACAGGACAAGTGCTCCCCTTAGCTTGTGCACCCTGAACACTTTCAACAGGTAGTCATCAAGGCATCTTCATCAAAAATATTATAGAATGAAATATAAATGTGAGAAATGGAACATCACCTAAGATACCCATCAACACCGCAACTGTTCTGAAAATGTTGACCCAGAAAATTGTGCCAGCAACAACTCATATGCGGTTTTATGTATATAAACTTGCGTAAATACGTGACTGTCCTTTATGAAATCCACGTATCCAATTTAATCTTTTGAATTTAAGCAGATATGATCTTCTGAGCGACAGAGACAATTCCCAGCTTTTGTTTGAGATATTCGAATGCTTCCCTGGGAAGATGTTTAGTAAATATATCAAGAACTTGTTCTTTGGAGGGAACATACTCCAATTTCACCTTTTGTTCAAGCACTTGTTCACGTAAGAAGTGATACTTGATAGGAATGTGCTTGGTCTTGGAATGCATAATAGGATTCTTTGAGATACTGATGGCAATTTTATTATCACAAATAATGGATATGGGAGGTGAATATTTGATTTGAATGTCTTGTAAATTCTGCATCATCCAAAGAAGTTGTATGCAACATGATGCGGAAGCCACATATTTTGCCTCTGCTGTAGATAAGGCAATAGAGCTTTGCTTGTTGTTAAACCAAGATACTAATCGGGGCCCCATATAGAATGCACCACCACTAGTGCTCTTCTGATCATCAACATTTCTAGCACAGTCTGCATCTGTGTAAGCATGAAGAGTGAGATCAACATTCTTTGGATACCATAGTCCAAAGTCTTGAGTTCCTTGTAGATATTTGAATATTATTTTTACAACCTGAAGGTGAGACTCTTTTGGATTATCTTGGAATCGAACAAAAATCCCAACTTCATGCATAATGTCTGGTCTTGTCCTGGTGAGATAAAGTAGACTTCCAATCATGGTTCTTTATTCTGGTTGATTCACCGTGGAAGAATCATCATGAGCACTGAGGTTACACCCGGTTATCATTGGTGTACTTACAAGTTTGCAGTCTTCCATCCCATACTTCTTTAGAATTTGCTTAAGATATTTTTCTTGTGATAAAAATATGCCATTTGTTTCTTGTTGCACTTGTAAGCCAAGAAAGAATGTTAGTTCCCCAAGTAAAGACATTTCAAATTCTTGCTGTATAACAGAAGCAAATTTTTGACTCATAGACTCTTCATTACTTCCAAAAATGATATCATCAACATATACAACTACAATCAATAGTTTATCATTTTCAGTTTTTGTGTATAAGTTGCTATCAGTAGATCCCTTTGAAAATCCTTGTTGATGAAGATATTTGTCAAGACGATAATACCATGCCCTTGGAGCTTGTTTGAGACCATATAAAGCCTTTTTAAGTTTACAAACAAGTTTTTCATCATTGCCCAAAATGAATCCTTCTGGTTGTTCTATATAAACTTCTTCTTCTAGATCACCATTGAGGAAGGCAGATTTAACATCCATTTGATAAACTTTGATTTGTTGAAAGCTTGAGAAAGAAAGAAACATTCTGATGGTTTCAAGTCTAGCTATAGGATAAAATGTTTCTTCAAATTCTATACCTTCTTGTTGAGCATACCCTTTACAAACAAGTCTAGCCTTGTTTCTAATAACATCTCCATTTTCATTTAACTTGTTATTGAATATCCATTTTGTTCCAATAACATTTTTATCATGAGGTCTTGGAACTAATTCCCAAGTATGATTCTTTTCAATTTGATCAAGTTCTTCATTCATGGCTTGAATCCAACATTCATATTTTCTAGCTTGATTGACATTCCGTGGTTCAATGGTGGATAAAAATGCTAGATAGCTAGAAGACCCTACAGGAGTTCTTCTTGTTTGGACACCTGATCCCTTTTCTCCCAAAATTTGGGATTCTGGATGATTATTTTGAACATACCTGAATGGAGCCTTTTCAGATAGATCTTCTTATATTGCCTCATTGGGTTCACCTTCTATATTATCTCTATTAGATGCAGGAAGATATACATCATCATCATCTTCATTTGTTGTTTGTATTTCCCTTTTTGGAGCTGAGAGAGATTCATCAATTACAACGTCAATGCATTCCACAATTTTTTGAAGTCTTTTATTATAGCATTTCTATGCTTTACTTCTAGAAGAGTAACCAAGAAATATTCCTTCATCTGCTTTAGGTTCAAACTTTCCAAGTTTTTCATCATTGTTCTTGATAAAACATTTGCTTCCAAAAACTTTAAAATGATTTACAGTGGGAAGATTACCATACCAGAGCTCATATGGAGTTTTATCTAATCCGAATTTATGCAGGAACGTAATATAATAAACATATAACCATAAATACAAATATGCAGTGGAAATAATACTTCATTTCATTAATATCAAAGAACTAAAATTTGCTTACAAACAGAATGGAAACAAAACTAGCTAGGGCACTGATAGCTATCTTTGAGAAGAGATGTGGTGGCTACAGGCCTCTGAACTTAGTTAAAATGAGGCTCAAGGGCCTATTTATTATTTAGAAACAATGGGAAATCCTAAATAGCCAAAACCCTAACCCTAGGAGATGAAGCGCCAAAACTATGGGCCCCGTTTGGGTAAATTGGTGTTTTAACTTCCCGGTGATGTAACTTTGGCATACGATCTCTGTTTGACGCGTACCATACCTCGTTAGAAATATCTATCTGAGGAATAAAAATTTTGAGTGGGAAAATTGGTCCATGTAACCATGTTGCTCCCTATTTTCCCAAAAAATGTCGTTTAGGGCTTCAAAACGGCTCCGGAAGTTCAGGACCTAAAAAACTGCTAAAAATAGTAAGTTGTGTCGAAACTGAAAAAATGAAAGAGACAATGGTGGGGCCCCAAGTGGAATAGGTGGGTGACCACCTGGATCATTATCACTGTTTACACAAATATATGCTTTGTTAAGAATATTTACCGCAGTATGTGCTACTTCTCCCCAAAATGTGTCAGGTGTTCCTGAATCATCAAGCATAGCCCAAGCCATCTGTTGAACTGTTCTATTCATTCTTTCTTCTACGCCATTTTTTTGTGGGGTACCAACTACAAAATGTCTTTTTATGCCATGTTGTTCACAAAAATCAAAGAATTCATCTGATATATATTCACCTCCTTGATCAGATCTAAGACACTTGATTTTTAGATCTAATTCATTTTCAACCAGTGCTTTGAATATCTGAAATTTTTCGAATGCTTCATCTTTGTGTTTTAGCAACCCAATCCAACACATTCTAGAGAAATCATCAATAAACAAAATATAGTATTGTTCTCCACGGGGTGACCTTTTTCTCATAGGTCCACATATATCAATATGAATGAGTTCAATAGGCTTACTTGTTGATCCTTCTTTGGCATTAAATTGCACTCTGGGTTGCTTACCGAATTGGAAATATTTGCATATGGTACTCTCAGGAAGAGTAATATTGGGAAGATCACGAACAGATTTGAGTCTGCTAGATTTGTTGATTTGAGAGAAGCTCAAATGCCCCAATATTCTATGCCATAACCAATTTTCTAAATATTTACCTAAGTAACATTGTTCTTTATAGATTTTCAATACATACAAATTGCTTGGTGTTCTATTTCCTTTTATGATTGTTTTTCCTGTATCAAGATCACATACCACACATTCTTTTGAGCTAAATACAACTTCAGTTCCTTGATCACACATTTGACTTACACTTAACAGGTTATGCTTTAATCCATCCACATACATAACATTGTTAGCTTTCACCTTTTCCTTTAGAAAAAAAAAACATTTTCCCTTAATGATAGCATGAGTATCATTTCCAAAAGTAACATTCTTTTCTCTTTCTAGAGCATTGTATGCAAGAAGTTTATTTCTGTCACCTGTCATGTGTTTTCTGCAAATAGAGCTATGCCACATTTCTCAGCCTGTAATTCCTTCTTTCTCCATACTTTGAAAATTGAAGGTATATGCTCTTTTGGCTGAAGTTGGATCCTGCATTCAGATTCTTCATGACCAAAGTTATTGCAATAAGCACATTCAATTTCATTTTTAAGAGGAGAAAATTTGTGATATGTATTCTTCTTTATTCCAGTATCAATTATTTTCTTTCTTGCTTCTCTATTCATGATGGTTTTGTATGCAACACATTGAATAGATTTATGACCAAAATTATGACATGAGAAACATTGTCCATTGAAAAAGAAATTTTTGCGATCATGGAACCTTCTATTTGTGTTTACCTGTTGGTTGGTATTTCTCTGAAAGGTATTCTTGTTAGTTTTCTTTGTATTAACGTGGTCATGCTTTACCTGTAAAGTTTCTTTGTCTCCTTGCTGAGTGGTAGAATGCTATAGGCTGGCTATAGCTACTTTTAGATAGTTTGGTGCTGAAGACTGAGAATATTCTCCGACATATCCAAGACCTGTCTTTATAAGAGGAGAACGTTGTACCTTGATAATTCCATCAAGGTTTCAGATCCTTTAGAAATATAAGATTCAAAGTCTTTACTTTCTCAATTTCCTTTATTAGACTTAATATTTCACATTCTAATTTCTCATTGTGTTTCTCCTTTTCTTCAAGCTGATTTTTTAGAGTTTCTATGGATATTTTATTTTCTTCCAAAAATATTTTGAGCCGATTGATTTCTTCAAGAAAATCATTGTCTTCTAGAGCATCCATAAAAGTATCCTTTTCTTCTCTAGACTCCTTTTAAAATGCCATGAGAAGTCTAAGATCTTGATTAGATTCTTCCTCACTTTCTGATAACCCATCACTATCTTCATGAGTATAATAACTTTTTCTATTGCTAAACCGATTCTTACTTCTTCTTACTACTTCCTTTACTTTTTCATGTGTTTCTTTATGAGGACACTTAGCAGCATAATGACCAACCCTTCCACAAGCAAAACATTTGAAAGGAATCTTACCTCTGAACCTTCCAGTGCCAAGTTGGAGCTTCTTTACAAAATTTACCTCATCTTCTTCTGAAACATACCCTGATCCTTCTATTTCTTGTACTTCTTTTCCTTTTGTAGAAGCTCTAAAGATGGCTTCTTTGACTTTAGATGATCCTCCTTTTCTCATTTCACATCTAGTTAGAATGCCATGAAGTTGAACAATAGTAAGACTTTGAAGATCCTACTTCTCTTCAATAGTAGAGACTTTTGACTCAAATTTTGAAGTTAGAGATCTTAAAACTTTTTCAACCAGAGTAGTGTCAGTTATGGTTTCACCCAAATTTCTCATATGATTTACAATATCATCTAGACGTAAAAAGAAACTGGCAATGCACTCCTCATTATGCATCCTTAGATTTTCATATTGAATTCTGAGAGTTTGGAGTTTAGCACTTTGTAACTTTGTATCACCTTCATAGCTTAGAGTGATTTTGTCCCATATTTCCTTTGTTGTATTCAACTGCATGACCTTGACAAATTATGATTCCGTTAGACTCCCCAAAAGTGCATTGACCACCTTTGCATTTGTTTCATAGTTCTTTCTTGTCGTTGCATCTATTGGAACTGAGGCTGGATATTGATAACCTCCTTCAACAATAGCCCACATGTTTGCTACAAGAGACTGAAGATAGGATCTTGTCCGTGATTTCCAGAAGATTAAATTGTTTCCATTGAACAGTGGAGGCCTGATAGATTCTGTCCCATCTTGATTTCTCATCTTGTTTGATCTTCCTTCTAGTGGCTAAGCTTCTTCAGAAGGACCTGCTCTGATACCAATTGTTGGGAAAAATACTGAGAGGGGGGGTAAATCAGTATTTTGAGCTCATATCTATAAATTTAATTTTTTCTTTTGAAGAATTCCATACGTGGCTTTTATGAACCAAACTCGCATATACACGCAGATATGTTGAAAGAAACTAGTGTATACTGGTATAAATTTCTTGTTTAGAAAGCTTCTGAGAAACAGTCTTTAAATCATATTTACCAGTTATGCATCTGGTTAGATAATCAATAAATATGTGCAGTAATAGCAATATAAAACATCACACAAGTGGAACAGACATGAACACCAATATTTAAGGTGGAAACCCAATTTGGGAGAAAACCGCCGCTCTTGTCGTCTCTGTCTTCAATATTTATTATATGGAAAAGTATTTACAACATTGTACTGATGCAGACTCAGATCAATACGAAAGCTTCTACCTGCAGAAGGTTGCAACCTTCACTCGTTTACTAGATGCTACTGGAAGGGAGCTGCAACCCCCTTTCTTCTCGTTTACCAGCCACTCCTGGAAGGGAGCTTCAACCCCCTAAGTATAACACCAGCTTCTACTGGCAAGAAGTTTCTACTTCCATACTAAAAGCTTCAACCCTCAGACCCACTGCAGACCACGTTTCATCAATTTTCATACTAGATCAAACAACATGAACACGACCCTTTATCAACAATCATAAAATTTTCCCAATCCTTCAATTAGAACAGTGAAAAACACTGTAACCAGAACTTCAGAAATAACCCAGACTTCAGAATAGATATGTAGATACAACCTCAACCCTGAAAAATCATTAATTCAAATAGCATATGCTACTTTTCTTCACTGAAGCCGCGTACATACGCGCTTTCCTACACACCAACCTGTGTATGCCTTAGTGCATATTGTTTTCATAACCTGGAATGAATACGCTACTTTGCTTTGTTAAAGCTGCGTTTATACGCGCTTTTCTTTATACCGACCTGCGTATACTTCTATGTATACTATTCTTCATAATGTGATCAGACTTAGATTCAGATCTGAGGCTTTCAGTCAGAAATTTTCTCAGCAGTGCAAAACCTTTTGAAATTCAGTCAACCTTAATCATGTTTTCTCAATCATTTATTAGATTTGTTCATGATCAACTTAGCAGCATACTCAGTATTTAAAACAACCCAGAACTTCAAGAAGACCTCATTGACAGACAACATACAAACAATAGGAATCACAATAGTAATATCTGCAATAATCTTCAGAAAACCCTAACTGCCATACGCACTTTTCATGAAGCGAACCCACATATATACGCGCTTTTACTGAGACCGACTAGTGTATAGATCTGTAAAAGTAAATTTTGCAGAACAGACCAGATCTATAAAACTTACCCAGATTTCTTCATTTTCTTTAGCAGACTTGCGCCAGTTCTTCATCATTTCTTCAGTAGATCATACTAGAGATTCATCATCTTCAGATCTAGAGATCTTGAACCATCATTATATCCATGGGTGCATCATAGATTTAGATCTATCAATTAAAACCAGAGTTCATCCATGCAGATATTCCATAGATAAATTTATTCATTAGCAACCCTTCCAAAAATGCACACTTTGCACTATGATCTTCTTCTCCTTATATAGATTTAGCTTTTACCAATACCATGAGTCAAAACCACTCAACTACTGATGGTAATCCTAGACGGAATCAAATAGATAATACAGTGCTCAATACTATGGGCTAAAACCATGGTCAAGCCCCCTGGTATTATAATTTTGGAGCATAAATAGGCATGTGCGGCTTGGGACGTACTTCTCTGCGTGCATACGCGACTTGACCTTTACAAACCCGCGTATACACTATGACATATTAAAAATAACCAACCTATGAGATTCTTCATACAGATAATTTTCTTCGTCTTTTGCTAGAGAGTTGCCATCAAGGACAATCAATTTAATATTATAGAACATAAGAAACATATTTCCAACATAATCATAGTCAATTAAAAAATTATGAACCCTATTATTATAGGACCCTAACAAACCAGGCACATAGATTCTATATGCCTTCAAGGTTTCACTGTAGCCCACAAGCATTCACTTCTTTCCAAATGCATCCAACTTTCTTGTCATTTCTTTCAACACATGAAAATAAACGGGACTTCTAAAAACTCTAAAATGAGAGACATCGGGATTCTTACCAAAGAATACTTCTTCGGGAGTTTTTGAGTCCAAGGCAGAATTTGGGCATCTATTTTAAACATACACAATGGTTTTGGCAGCTTCTCCCCATAGGAACTTCAGAAGACCTTGGTCATAAATCATGCCATGGGAAACTTAAAAAAAATGTTATATTTTTCCTTTCAACAACACCATTTTGTTCAGGATTATACACAGTAGTATCCCTCCTAATGCCAGATTCCCTACAATATTCATTGAATCCATTCAACTCATACTCGGTTCCATTATCGGTCCTCAAAAATTTGATCTTCTTCCCTGTTTGATTTTAAACCAAGGCCTTGAAGGTACGAAATAACTTGAATGCTTTGTCCTTCTTCTTCAAAAAGTATATCCAAGTTTTGCAGGAGAAATCATCTATGAAAGTAATATAATATAAGCATCATCCCAAGGATATTACGGGTAGCATACTAGATAGATCAGAATGTCTGAATTGAAAAATATCAAATGTCTTGATGAAACTTGAGGGGAATGGTCCCCTTGTATGATTTCTTTCGGCACAATGATGACATACACCTTCATGATCATCTTTGAAATCGGGCATCCCTTTCACCACCTTCCTTGCTTCGGGAAGGGCTTTGTAATGAAAGTGTGAAAACCTTCAGTGCCATAGCTTGGATTGAATAGTTTTGTTACATGTCATGGCCGCCAACGGACTTCCTCCAACCTGATAGAGTGTATCAACCCTGAAACCAAGAGTGAATGTTTCTTTCAAGTTCCACTTCAAAATGCGTACATTTCCATTGATGAATGCCACCTTGAATCCTTTTTCTTCCATTGCCGAGATAGACACTAGATTCTTCTTCAAGTCAGGTATGCACAAGATATCTTGCAAATGAAGGACTTGACCTTAATTTAGATAAAGGGTCACAATACTTGTCCCTTTTATGGGATAGGTGGAATTTTCTCCAAGGATAATCTCAAAATTAGTATCATTTTCATTCAAATTAGGGAGGTCCTCTTTATATCAAGTGAAGTGCCTTGAGGCACCACTATAAATCAACCAGTTATCCAAGGTGTCGGAAGGAGTTGCAGTAGAGAGGGAAGATATAAGAATATATTCATTTCTCTTATTATCACAACATTGGATTCATCATACCTGTAATTTCTTGACCTTTTAAAAGGTTGACTGTTTCCATTCCCATTTAAATCAGAGGGAGACTTCCTTTTTCCTTTGAACCTATTGTTCCTTTGATTCCCATTCCCCCTAAATTTGTTGTTTTTTTTTCATCATCTCTGGGAGAGTACATTTTATTGGGGCACTCTCTTGAATAGTGATAAAATTTGTTACAAGTGTAACATCTTCCTTTTCTTCCTTTGGCACCCGCTCTTCCATTATTTTGATTTCTCAGACCATCATTATTCCTCTTCTTTGCATGAGCGGTGAAGGCAGTAGGGTCACTTCCATTCCCATTTGGGGGATGGTCTCTCTCCATCATCCTTGTCTCCTCTTGAGTGCATCTTATCAACAATTCATCAAAATCAAGAATTATATTATTATTATTGATAATAGTAGTAGTAAATACATACCATGCCCAGGGAAGTTGTCCAAGAGAAATGAGAGTGAGCTCTCGATCAACTATGGCCTCTCCAACAACTAAGAGATCATTCTTGATTTATGTGAGCCTCATGAAATATGATTATATGGATTCTCCCTTGTCCATATTGATGTTCTTCAACTTGTTCTTCAAAAATAGAATTTGATTGGCATTAGTAGCCCTGAACATGCTAACCAACTTATCATACATCTCCTTCGATGTTCCAAGATTAGAGATATAAGAAAACAAGCGCTTATGAATAGAATCCCTGATGATATTATTTTCCTTGAATTCCCCTTTCTTGTAATTTTTCTTAGTGGAAGCTGGTGCATTTGATGAAGGCGCATTGATCTTTCCCTGCACATAATTCATAACATCTTGTTCTTCCAATGTTAGATCCAAGGACATTTTTCAAGCATGATAATCAGACTTATCAGTCAGTTTGTCATTAGATTTGAATTATGATGATGAAGCCATTTATCTTGTTCCTTTTATTTTAAACTTGGGTCATTGATATTCTCACCCTTGCTTGGTATTTGTCTTCACCTGAGCTCTGATACCATATTAATTTTAGATAACCATGGTATGTTTTATGCTTAGAGCAATTTACTTCAATCTTTCTTCTTATTAGCCCAATTCAATTTCAGATTTGCAATCACATAACCATTGAAAGTAAATGTTGATAAAACATAAAATATATCGACAATAAGAAAATCCAAGACTACATACACACATGTTCTTATAATTCTTCTTATCTGGCAGAGAGAGAGAAAATATATTTTACAACAGTCAACAGGATGCCCTAGACAACAAATACTTCGTTGGTCAAACCAACACTTCAACCTCCAATCAAGCTTAGTTAAACGTGGTCAAATTCGGCCTTTAGTCAAAGTCACACTCAACCCAAAACAGTCCACAAAAACTGGTAAACGTAGAATTCAAACTCTACGGTCAAAATAGTCAAAATAAAAGTCAATGTTGCGGTCAACGTCAATGTTGGACCTCGATTTTTGTGCCTCCAACTGCGGCCTCTTCAGATCATATTTTATGCCTTGAAAACATAGTCAAACAGTGAGAGTTTCCCCAAAGTCAATGTTGGTCAATGCTGCCAGAAAAGCCCTAAAAATAGTCTAAAAATGCAGCTTCCTTTTTCACACATGTGGAGGAGAGAGAAACCTCTAAGGAAATACGAACCAATCAAATGAGAGAGAAGTGTGAGAGATGAGTGAATGATGAAATGAGAATCACGTCTCTCCTATTTATATCCATGATTGTGGGTGTGTGACACATATTTTGGGGCTTGTGAGCCTACATTACAATTCTGGCCGACCTTGACAAATTGCACATGTATGGAAAAATAAATTCAAAATACAAGTTCTTCTCATCCAAAAAAGATGATATTTAGATCAATATTTCACCTCTCCGAAAGAGGAATCCAACAAAAATATCACCTCCATCATATGAGCAGTGTAACATGGATTTTGGCTCTAGTTTCCAAATTTAACAGTTTCCTACCAGGGGTTGGGACAATCATGGGTTCCTTAATAATGGAGGGGGGTCATTTAGGGACCATAAGAACCAAGGTGATGGCCATGCATAAGGGGTAGAGAAACAGAGCTCATGTTTTACTTTTTCCCACATGCTAAATTTGAATGTCCTAGACAAATTTTTCATTTTGTTTGACATTTCCTGTTGAGAGTGGCGAAATTATACTTTTTCTTTTCTTTTTAACTGCATCAACCTCTGGGAATCATTCCAAGCTCGACCCAAGGTATGGAAAAGGGGAGGGGGAGGCTATAACTATGTGGACCCATATGGGAAAAGATATTAATGGGGCTATAATGAGCGAAAGGGGGCGATGTAGATGACTTCGAGAAGTGGGACCACGCAACCAAATTTTGGATTGCCCATGTAGTGTAAACCCTAAATATAATGGCCAATAAAGGAGATCCCATGGGACTAGGGTACATGGTTAACCAAAAAATTAGGCAATGTAGACAAGAGTGCAAACCTAACCCACTATTTCTGTTGAATCTCCCCACCAATACATGCCCGAAAGTTCCCATGAAAAGTAAGGATAATTTCTCAACTATACCAATGAAGAGCCACGCCTTCTGGGTTGGGAGGCCCACCTTCAAACATACAACCATAATAAAGGGAAAATTATCACATGGTTGGATTAGGTGGCAGAGATGATGGCACATCGAGTTAACTAGTGATTGCAAGTGGATGTTGGTTACCAGCTAAGGACCATATAGGAGAAAAAATTCTCCTATATACACTACCCACAGATGGTTGGTAACAAGGTCCATTAGGATAAATGGATGGTGGTAGGATAGCTATGAGAAAGGTAGAAATAAAGGTAAATTAGATGGATTTGAGGCGTCAGATGCCATGGCTATGTTGGGAATGTTTTTTCTCAATGTTGTGCATGTTGTGCAAGAATATAGGAAGTTCTCTTAATATTAACCTTATGTTATCTGGTAATTATGTTATGATCATGATTATGATGATGTCTATATATTTATATATGTATGTATGTATACCATTTTCTAATAGGTCGTCAAGGATCATGATTTTTTTATGCTAATGTTTATATGTAAATATGTATATATATCTGTATGTATGTCATTTTCTAACAAGATCATTAAAGATCATACTTGTGGAGGAATGATTACTTATGCAGGTGAATGGCATGAAGGGGTTCCTGGTTTATGAGGAATCAAGTGGGAAGAGAAGCCCTAACAGATCTATGAGGTCAGTATTGTGTGGATATGAATTGATATTATGTGTTTGTACTATGCATGTGTTTATGTTATGGACAGTTAATGTTGAGGGATACATCAGCGGAGGAAAGCAATGTGATCTACAACATGTTGGAATAAGCATGAATATTGGAAAGACACTAGAAGTAAGGTTTCTTGGTAGAGTCAGTATGGTCTCTAGATGTGTATTACTATTTTTGTATATATGTTGTACATGTTGTATATGTGGTGCTATGTACATATGGTGTTGTGTACATGTTGTATAGAGGTTCTATGTATATATGGTGTTGTGTACATGTTGTATAGCGTTGCTATGTACATATTGTGTATGTGTGTGTCGTATATGCAGTGTTATGTATGTAATGTTCCTGATTAGGAGCAGATCATGAATCATGCAGTAAAAATGCATTTCCAGCAACATATGCAATAAAATAGTGAAATAGACTCTTAGATCCTCTATATTAGTCAATATAAAAACTAAATCCAATAATAGAGCTGAAAAAAATCAAACTAGGTGGGCTAAACAGACTTCCCACACTAGTGTAGCTAAAAATGATGAAAAACCCCAAAACTGCATTTTACCGGAGTTGTTGTATAAATGACTGCGCATTATTTTGAGGGTTTTAACTCAAATAATAAGGAAAAAAATATATCTACTCATATATTGATGAAAAATTAATTATGAACTAAGATCTAGTCTCCTTACACAAATACAAGATAACCCGGCAAGGGTTTCTTGTCAAACACTCTACATACAAGAATGTGATATTCAGTAATTTACTGAATCACCACTACAACATTGAAGAAAATGAGTGTACAAGGCTGAAAATATGTCTTATCTGATGTATATCCCTCAAAGTATTCCTCCCATGAAAGGATGAACCTCTCAATCACAAGGAAACTCAACAACAGAGCCACCAAACCATGCACTAAGCACTGCCTCCAAAATAACGCATTCCCTGGAAGAAATAGCATTGGGAATGTATGGGAAATGTGTGGTCTGATACCACAAATCTGAAATTACTCCTGGATTTCTCCAAATAGATCTCTCAAGTGGCGGAAATCTTCCTCCAATGAGAAACTAGCTCAGAGACCGGGATTCCAATCCCTTCCACTGTTGCACCCAGAAACACTGCACAATCTCCAGAAAAGATGTGTTGATGATGTAGGCTGAAGCTTGGCCTAAAAATATGATGTGGAATTATGAATACAAACTCTCTCAATTAAGCTCTTCAAGGAGAGAGGTGGGATTCCCGCTCGGGAACACATAGTGCTAAACAACACTGCAACTTTGATAAGCAGCAAAGTAGTAACAAGTCTTGGAAAATAAGAATAATAAACTAAGACATGAATAATAATGCTTCCATCCTCTTCCTTATATAATATATGAGTTTCTTTCCCTTGGCCCCACTCAATTAGTTCATCTCCATCCAAAGATGCATCTCCCTCCAAAATTGCGTTATTCCTCCTTGGATTCCTCCTCCGCTAAAATTGTGTTGTTGACTTGGTCAAAGCAGCTTGATTTTAACCCTATTCACACATGGAGGTGTTTTATTAGGCTTGAAAGAGTGTCCCCTTTCACATTTTGAGTATTTTATTCCTCCTTAGGAGACTTATGGGCTTTTCTCCCCATTTATTCACCGGCTATAGCTGTTGTTAACTCTAATGTTCCATTTAGCTTGGAGGCTAAAATTTTGGAACATTACAGTACTCCCCTCCAAAATATTTGCTTGTCCTCAAGAAAATGCATAAGGAGAACAAAATTTCTCCCCTCTTCCTCATGTGGCCTCCCATCAATAGCCTTCATCACTGCATCAAGAAAATCTGCAAATATACTGTCATCCAATGCTTCCTCCCAAGTGTGCAAAACCAAAGTGTCTGCATCATTCAAAGGTGGAAAGTGTGAATGGAAACCTGCTAGCTATCTCATGGCCTCCACAAAGTAGGAGTGATGATCATCATGGTGAATGAGTGCCTCCCTCACCCATGCTATCATCCAAATTAAGTGAGTCACCCTCCAACATGGCAACTCATGAAACATCTCCTCCACCTTGTGCTCCGGAAAGGTAGGTGGTCTGAATAAATGAATATGATAGGCAAGAGGGCCTATCCTATGTTGCCCTCCTCTCCACTTATGATAAGTGTAGAGGGTATGCTGATATTGGGCTGCAACATGATTTCCCTCCAATGGTAAGAAGAATATTGAGCCTCCGAGGACTCTTCCTCCAAAGTAATGAGACATGCTAACCTAAACCATTCCATTCAAGATGAATGGCACATCATCACCATTTGGCCTCAAAATCAGAAAATTGCTGGAAGTTATGTACAATCTTGGATGGTACCAAAGGTTCTCCAAGTGGATATTAGCAGTCTTCCCAACTGCTGCTTGAGAATGTCATGTGGCAAGTGTTCCTGCAACAAGATACAAGTTGTAGATGTTTGTTCTCCCAACATGGGGAAGTAAGCATAAATGTCTATCACTTGTACATAGATAGAATAAAAATACACCTGCCCAAAGTCATGTATAGATGGGCTACTATCATCATAAACATTGGCCCCAAAGTGACCATGAAATCCAAAAATACTCTTGCTCTTTTGAGGAGCAATGCACTATGCAAACATGGTGAGAAAGTACAAATACTCAATGGAGTAATCAAAAAGTAAAAAAATGCATTCCATACCATACATAGTGACTTGGATGAAAGTGAGGCTCTCCAATAAGTCCTCCCATGAGAATCTCCTCATAAAAATCTGCAAGAAGAAGGGATACCTCCTCTTCTTGGAATATTTCATCCATAAGAATATGCTCCTATGTGACAATGTTGTAGGCCTTTGTAATAAGGCTCCATGACTCCTCTCTTTGACATTCCATATGCCAAAGTCATCCACCCTCATGCTGCTATGTGAGAAGATTTTATTCCTATAGGGAAGCCTCTCATGATCCTCCAATGCTAAAGGGTAGCCTCCTTGCACCATGAATGTGCCTTCCTTCTCTTCAAAAATCTCATGAAAAGTATGCGAAGAATTGTGCCCATACTCTACCAAGTGCAACCATAGCAACAACATATTTTGTTGCTTCCTCATCTCTCCCTCATACAAGCCATGAAGTAGGATCATGATGCTCAACTTGTATGGTGCCCCATACAAATAAGTCTTCTACTGCTCTAACATATGGGTGCCATGCCCTCCAATTTTTTTTTCTCTCCATACCAAGCTTCCCTTGAGAACATACATATCAGCAATATATGAAAGCAAGGTGCCATAAAAATAAGTTTCCAAATGACAACCGAAGAGTGAATTATAGTTCCACTCATGGAACCAGCACAGTGCATCTGTTACTTGCATCAAAATAAGAAATAATAAGTGCTTTACTAGCCACTTGTTTGCTACCACAGTCATCTCATAAGATGAAAACAAAAAGTTACAATATGGTGTCAATGGTGCACACCAAGAAACATGTGGTTTCTCCCACAGCTCATCAAAAGGATAGCCAAAGTCAATGCTACAAGTAGTTTCAAGTACATCATCATACAATATGCAAGGAGAAGCAACTCTTCTTGATACATCATGCTGCTCAAATAAGGAAAAGAAGTACAATACAAAATGTGAAATTATACCTCCTTCATCATGTACTTGAGGTCTTGAGATGAAATGGATCAACTAGAGATTCTCCCTTACTCCCCATGAGTAGGAAGGTGGTTGTGACACCCTCTCTATCACCATCCAGGCTATGCATCTCTCCACATGTTGAAATATGTCATGATGAATGCCCTCCCAAATGAACTTCTCTGCCAAGGAAAGATATGCATCAAAATGCATGGAAGATAAATCCTCATGTGCTGCATGTAGCAATTTCTCCTTGAGACTAGAAGCTCTAGTCAAGAAGAATCTACTATGTAAATAGATGACCATATCATCCACCATGTATCTATCATCTCCATCTGGGTCATCAAGAATCATGCATGCACCAAGATCCTTGGAGTGCTCTAGCAAGAGCTGAGATCTCCAATAAGGATCAATCCTCCTCAGAGACAGCACTGGTGATCTGGCATGTGAAGCTCTCCTCATGCTGCTTCCTGATACTTTGACATCCCCCATGCCAAAGTTCTCCTCCAAACTCTTCACCTCTCCAAAATCCAAGAGTGGTGAATCCAAAGACAAGATGTCTTCCAGCAACTCTAGATCAGGTGGCCTCCCAGGTGGAATGCCTCCTTGTAGTGAGACATCAATGTCAAAAGTAGACTTCTCATGTGGTTGGGCAACCTTGCCCCTTCCCTTACAACACAAATCATTCTGCCTCTTCCTTGCATTGGCTTCCTGAAATAGAGAAGGGTGTGTGCCTCTCATCAAGTGATGTTGCTCTTCCTCTCCACCTCCTCCATCTAGCTGCAATGTTGCACAATCATGCTGCTCATTGATTGTGCTTGGACCTCCATGTATGAGATTTTGGGGAATTTCTTGCAAGGATACAAGAATCCCTCCTATTGGAGCATGTGCTCCTCTTCCCTTTGCATGAGGCACTAGATGTTCTCTAGATGTGACAGCGTTGTTGCCCTCATCCTCATCAATGTGTATGGGAAAAATCTCAATAGTTGGATCCTCCTGTGAAAAGGAGATCCCCATGCCCTCTTGTTCAATAATATGAACTGGAGGTCTTGCTTCCATCAAAGTGTAATGCAAGATGTCAACTTCTTCCATGGTTTTCTGAAGTGGGGTTTCCTCTATGACATGCAAGGGTTTTGTTTTCTCAAGTTTTCCTTGCTCATGTGTCTTAGGAAGTTTTTCACCAAACCTTCCCACCAATGTTTCTATGAATATTGCATAAGAGGAAGTGTTTGCATTCTTTAAAGAACAAGACTCAAAAATCCACCATGCATGAGCCTTACCTTTGAAATGCAGCACTGCAACTCTGATGGCTTCATCTTCAGAAATATGGTGCAGCTGCAAATAGGAATCTAGCTCCTTCACCCAAGCTCCAGCTGAACATGTAGGTGATCCGGTAAAAGTAGATAGCAGAAATCTATCTGCATCTTGCTGCTTGCTCCTCTCCACCTGGATCTTGAAAAACTCCTATAAATCAGTATGATCTCTAAACCTCTCAATTTGAGATTCATACTCCCGCAGCAAATTACTAAGAGTTCTCCTCTTAGGCTTTTTTCCTCCTCCCATCCATCTCAAGATAGCTCTGGGAACTTGATTGCGCTGTGCATTATGGTGTGTAGCTGCATGCTCACTCTCACCATATGCAAATCTAGATTCATCTCTAAATCAACCTCCTTTGGAGATCCCATCTCCAATCTCATTTTCTTCAGCTCTCCTTGAAAGCTCCGCATAGATTTTGGAAGAAGCTTTGTAAGCTTTTATTCCTTTCTTCTGTCACATACTGAAATTTTTTGGCTTTTTTCCATCTCTCCTTCCTCTGATAACTGGATCTCACAGGCTGAGCCAAAGATCATGCTTTGATACCACTGTAATGTTACCGATTAGGAACAACTCATGAATCATGCAGTAAAAACGCATTTCCAGAAAAATATAGTGAAATGTACTCTTATATCCTCTATATTAGTCAATATAAAAACTAAATCCAATAATAGAGATGAAACAAATCAAACTAGGTGGGCTAAACAGACCTCCCACACTAGTGTAGCTAAAAATGATGAAAAACCCCAAAACTGCATTTTACCGGAGCTTTTGCATAAGTGACTGCGTAGTATTTTGAGGGTTTTAACTCAAAGAATAAGGAAACAAATATATCTACTCATATATTGATGAAATATGCATTATGAACTGAGATCTAGTCTCCTTACACAAATACAAGATAACCCGGCAAGGGTTTCTTGTCAAACACTCTACATACAAAAATGTGATATTCAGTAATTTACTAAATCACCACTACAAAAATGAAGCACATGAGTGTAAAAGGCTGAAAATATTTCTTATATTATGTATATACCTCAAATTCTTCCTCCCATGAAAGGATGAACCTCTCAATCGCAAGGAAACTCAACAACGGAGCCACCAAACCATGCACTAAGCACTGCCTCCAAAATAACGCATTCCCTGGCAGAAATAGCATTGGGAATGTATGGGAAATGTGTGGTCTAATAACATAGATCTAAAATGAGTTCTGAAGATCTCTAAACAGATCTCTCAAGTGGAGGAAAGCTTCCTCCAATGAGAAACTAGCTCAGAGACCGGGATTCTAATCCCTTCCACTGTTGCACCCAGCAACACTGCACAATCTCTAGAAAATCTATGCTGATGATGTAGGCTAAAGCTTGGCTTGAAAAAATGATGTGGAATTATGAATACAAACTCTCTCAATGAAGTTCCTCAAGGATAGAGGCGTGATTCCCTCTCAGGAACACCCAGTTCTAAACAACAGTGCAACTTTGCTAAGCAACAAAGTAGCAACAAGTCTTGGCAGACAAGAATAATAAACTAATACATGAATAATAATGCTTCCATCCTCTTCCTTATATAAGATATGAGTTTTCTTGCCCTTGGCCCCACTCAATGAGGTAATCTCCATCCAAAGATGCATCTCGCTCCAAAATTGTGGTATTCCTCCTTGGATTCC